>CAUYOR010094023.1:0-14554 GCA_963573925.1 Callimico goeldii
GCCAGTTTTCCAAGCACCATTTACTAAATAGGGAATCTTTTCCCCATTCCTTGTTTTTGTCTGGTTTTTGTCCCCATTGCTTGTTTTTGTCTGGTTTGTTGAAAATCAGATGGTTGTAGATGTGTGGTGTTATTTCCGAGGTCTCCGTTCTGTTCCATTGGTCTATATGTCTGTTTTGATACCAATACCATGCTGTTTTGGTTACTGTAGCCTTGTGGTATGGTTTGACTTCAGGTAGTGTAATACCTCCAGCTTTGTTCTTTTTGCTTAGGACTGTTTGGCTATAGGGGTTCTCTTTGGTTCCATATGAAATTTAAAGTAGTTTTTTTAAATTCTGTGAAGAATGTCTATGGTAGTTTGATGAAAATAGCACTGAATCTATAGATTACTTTGGGCAGTATGGCCATTTTCTTACTGACTCTTCCTATCCATGAGGATGGAATATTTTTCCATTTGTTTGTGTCTGCTCTTATTTTCCTGAGCAATGGTTTGCAGTTCTCCTTGAAGAGGTCCTTCACATCCCTAGTAAACTATACTCTTTTTTTCTTCTTCTTTTTTTATTTTATTTGGGCTCTGGAGGACATATACACACCTACATCCTGCAGGAGTGTTGCATAGGTACACACATACCATGGTGGTTTGCTGTCTCCACACCCTCCTCCCCCACGTTGCCTACATCAGGCATTTCTCCCAGTGTTATCCCTCCCCATCCTCCCTGCTCCCCTTCACAGTCTCTCCCCTCCCCTCGCCTCCACCCCCCAACCTAGCCCTGTTGTTCCCTTCTCTGTGCACAAGAGTTCTCATTGTTCATCACCGCCTATGAGTGAAAACGTGGTGTTTGGTTTTCTGTTCTTGTGTCAGTCTGCTGAAAATAATGGTTTCTAGATTCATCCATGTCTCTAAAGAAGACAGGAACTCATCCTTTTTTATGGCTGTATAGTATTCCATGGTGTATATGTGACACACTTTTTTGTCCAGTCTATCATCAATGGGCATTTGGGCTGGTTCCAGGTCTTTGCTATCATAAATAGCACCACAATGAACATACATGTGCATGTGTCTTTAAAACAGAATGATTTATAATCCTTTGGGTATATACCCAGTAATGGGATTGCTAGCTTAAATGGAATTTCTATTTCTAGATCCTTCGGGAATTGCCACACTGTCGTCCACAACGGTTGAACTAATTTACACTCCCACCAACAGTGTAAAAGTATTCCTTTTTCTCCACATCCTCTCCAGCATCTGTTGTCTCCAGATTGTTTAATGATTGCCATTCTAACTGTCGTGAGATGGTATCTCAATGTAGTTTTGATTTGCATTTCTCTAATGATCAGTGACGAAGAGCATTTTTTCATATGTTTGTTGGCCGCATACTTGTCTTCTTTTAAAAGTGTATGTTCATATCCATTGCCCACTTTTGAATGGGTTTGCTGGTTTTTTTCTTGTAAATCTGCTTTAGTTCTTTGTAGATTCTGGATTTTAGCCATTTGTCTGATGGGTAGATTGCAAAAATTTTTTCCCATTCTGTTGGTTGACAGATTACTCTAATGATTGTATCTTTTGCTGTGCTTAAGTTGAATTAGATCCCATTTGCCTATTTTGGCTTTTGTTGCCAATGCTTTTGATGTTTTAGTCATGAAGTCCTTGCCTGTGCCTATGTCCTAAATGGTGTTGCCTAGGTTTTCTTCTAGGGTTTTTATGGTGTTAGTTCTGTTTAAATCTTTAATCCATATGGAGTTAATATTTGCATAAGGTGTAAGGAAGAGGTCCAGTTTCAGCTTCCTGCATATGGCTAGCCAGTTTTCCCAACACCATTTATTAAACTGGGAATTCCTTCCCCATTGCTTGTTTTTGTCCAGTTTGTCAAAGATCAGATAGTTGTAGATGTGTGGTGTTGCTTCCAAGGCCTCTGTTCTGTTCCATTGGTCTATATCTCTGTTTTGGTACCAGTATCATGCTGTTTTGATTACTGTAACCTTGTAGTACAGTTTGAAGTCAGGTAGTGTGATGCCTCCAGCTTTACTCTATTTGCTTAGGATTGCCTTGGCTATGCGGACTCTCTTTTGGTTCCATATGAAGTTTAAAGTGGTTTTTTCCTGTTCTATGGAGAAGGTCAATGGTAGCTTGATGGGGGTAGCACTGAATCTGTAAATTACTTTGGGCAGTATGGCCATTTTCACAACATTGATTCTTCCTAACCATGAGCATGGAATGTTTCTCTATCTGTGTCCTCTCTTATTTCCTTGAGCAGTGGTTTGTAGTTCTCCTTGAAGAGATCTTTTACATCCTTTGTTACTTGTATTCCTAGGTATTTTATACTCTTTGTAGCAAATGTGAATGGGAGTTTGCTCATGATTTGGCTCTCTGTTTGTCTGTTACTGGTGTATAGAAATGCTTGTGATTTCTGCACATTGATTTTGTATACTGAGACTCTGCCAAATTTACTTATCAGCTTAAGGAGGTTTTGGGCTGAGACAATGGGGTCTTCTAAATATACGATCATGTCGTCTGCAAATAGGGACAATTTGACTTCTTCTTTTCCTAATTGAATGCCCTTTATTTCTTTTTCTTGCCTAATTGCTCTGGCTAGAACTTCCAATGCTATATTGAATAGGAGTGGTGAGAGAGAGAATCCTTGTCTAGTGCCAGTTTTTAAAAAGAATGCTTCTAGTTTTTGCCCATTCCATATGATATTGTCTGTGGGTTTCTCGTAAAAAGCTTTTATTGTTTTGAGATACGTTCCATGATACCTAGTTTATTGAGAGTTTTTAGCATAAAGCGCTGTTGAATTTTGTTGAAGGCCTTCTCTGCATCAATTGAGATAATCATGTGGTTTTTGTCTTTGATTCTGTTTATGTGGTGAATTACATTTATAGACTTGCATATGTTGAACCAGCCTTGCATCCCTGGGATGAAGCCTACTTGATCATGGTGGATAAGCTTTTTGATATGTTCTTGGATTTGATTTGCCAGTATTTTATTGAAGACTTTTGCATCAATGTTCATCATGGATATTGGCCTGTAGTTTTTTTTTTTTTAGTTGTGTCTCTGCCAGATTTTGGTATCAGGATGATGTTGGTCTCATAGAAAGAGTTAGGAAGGATTCCCTCTTTTTATATTGTTTGGAATAGTTTCAACAGGAATGGTACCAACTCCTCTATGTATGTCTGGTAGAATTCAGCTGTGAACCCATCTGGACCTGGACTTTTTTTTGTCAGTAGGCTATTAATTGCTGCCTCAACTTCAGACCTTCTTATTGGTCTATTAAGGGTTTCAACTTCTTCTTGGCTTAGTCTTGGGAGTGTGCAAGTATCCAAGAATTTATCCATTTCTTCCAGCTTTACTGGTTTATGTGCATAGAGTTGTTTGCAGTAATCTCTGATAGTAGTCTGTATTTCTGTGGAATCAGTGGTGATCCCCTTTTATCATTTTTTATTGCATCTATTCAATTCTTCTCTCTTTTCTTTTCTATTAGTCTAGCTAGCAGTCTATTTTGTTGATCTTTTCAAAAAACCAGTTCCTGGATTTATTGATTTTTTAAGAGTTTTTATGTCTCTATCTCCTTCAGTTCTGCTCTGATCTTACTTATTTCTTGTCTTCTGCTTGCTTTTGAGTTTTTTTTATCTTGATTCTCTAGTTCTTTCAATTTTGACGATAGGGTGTCGATTTTAGATCTTTCCTTGCTTCTCATATGGGCATTTATTGCTATAAATTTCCCTCTAAACACTGCTTTAAATGTGTCCCAGAGATTCTGATACCTTGTGTCTTCATTCTCATTGGTTCTGAAGAACATTTTTATTTCTGCCTTCATTTCATTGTTTATCCATTTGTCATTCAGGAGCAAGTTGTTCAGTTTCCATGTGATTATGCAGTTTTGAGTGCTTTTTTTAATCCTGAGTTCTAATTTGATTGCACTGTGATCTGAGAGACTGTTACAATTTCTGTTCTTTTGCATTTGCTGAGGAGTGATTTACTTCCAATTATATGATCAATTTTGGGGTAAGTGTGATGTGGTGCTGAGAAGAATGTGTATTCTGTGGATCTGCAATGAAGTGTCCCATAAATGTCTGTTAGGTCCACTTGGTCCTAATCTGCATCCAAGTCCTGGATATCCTTGTTGACTTTCTGTCTCGTTGATCTGTTCAATATTGTCAGTGGAGTATTAAAGTCTTCCACTATTATTGTGCGGGAGTCTAAGTCTCTTTGTAGGTCTCTAAGAACTTGCTTTATGTATCTGGGTGCTCCTGCATTGGGTGCATATTTAGGATAGTTAGCTCTTCTTGTTGCATTGATCCTTTTACCATTATATAATGCCCTTCTTTGTCTCTTTTGATCTTTGTTGGTTTAAAGTCTGTTTTATTAGAGACTAGGATTGCTACCCCTACTTTTTTTTTGCTCTCCATTTACTGGGTAAATCTTCTTCCATCCCTTTATTTTGAGTCTATGTGAGTCTTTGGATGTGAGATGGGTCACCTGTATATAGCACACTGATGGGTCTTGACTTTTTATCCAGTTTGCCAGTCTGTGTCTTTTGATTGGGCATTTAGGCCATTTACATTCAATGTTAATATAGTTGTATTTGAATTTGATCCTGCCATTTTGTTCCTGGCTGGTTGTTTTACCTGTTAGTTGATGTGGTTCTTCATTGTGTCGTCGTTCTTTACCATTTAGTACATTTTTGCAGTGGCTGGTACTGGCTGTTTCTTTCCCTGTTTAGTACTTCCTTCGGTAGTTCTGTAAGGCAGGCCTTGTAGCGACAAAAGCTCTCAGCAATTGCTTGTCTGTAAAGGATTTTATTTCTCCTTCACTTATGAGGCTTAGTTTGGCTGGATATGAAATTCTATGTTGCAAGTTATTTTTTTTAAGGATGTTGAATACTGGCCCCACTCCCTTCTAGATTGCATGGTTTCTGCTGAGAGATCCACTGTGAGTCTGATTGTCTTTCCTTTGTGGGGGACTCAACCTTTCTCTCTGGCTGCCCTTAGCATTTTTTCCTTCATTTCAACTCTGCTGAATCTGACAATTACGTGCCTTGGGGTTGCTCTTCTTGAGGAATATCTTTGTGGTGGTGTTGTCTGTATTTCCTGGATTTGAATGTTGGCCTGCCTTGTTAGGTTGGGAAAGTTTCCTTGCATAATATCTTGAAGAGTGTTTTCCAACTTGGATTCATTCTCCCCGTCACATTCAGGTAAGCGAATCAAGCGTAGATTAGGTTATTTCACATAATCCCATAGTTCTTGGAGGCTTTGTTCATTTCCTTCCACTTTTTTCTCTAATCTTACCTTCTTGTTTTATTTCATTGATTTGATCTTCTATCTCTGATATCCCTTCTTCTGCCTGATTGATTCAGCTGCTGAAACTTGTGTGTGCCTGGTAAAGTTCTTGTGCTGTGTTTTTCAGCTCCATCAAGTCGTTTATGTTCATCCCTAAGCTGGTTATTCTAGTTAGCATTTCGTCTAACCTTTTTTCAAGGTTCTTAGTTTCTTTGCATTGGGTTAGAACATGGTGTTTTAACTCAGAGAAGTTTGTTATTACCCACCTTCTGAAGCCTGCTTCTGTCAATTCGTCAGATTCATTCTCTGTCTTTTGTTGTTCCCTTGACGGTGAGGAGTTGTGATCCCTGGGAGGAGAGGAGGTGTTCTGTTCTTTGGTGGTTTCATCCTTTTTGTGCTGGTTTTTTCCGTCTTCATGGATTTATCTCCCTTTGATCTTTGAAGTTGGTGATTTCAGGAGTCTCTGGACGTTTTTTCGGTTGAGGCTGGAGCTGTATGTTTTTTGGCCTGTAGAGGGCGTTGCTGGGCTCCCGGGTTCAGGCAGGTTGCCGGGTGGGTGGTCCTTCCCTGGGGTTTGTTTGCAGGTGAGAGTGGCCCCGCCTTCCCAATGGCGTCTCTCCAGAGCTCCATCTGCCTGGTCGGGGTCAAGCTGATGTATTCGCTGCCGCGCTCTCTGGCACGCGGGCTTCAGTTTGAGCCCTGTGGAGGGGGCCTGCCAGGCCTTATGGTCTGTTTCCCTGCTCTGTGGGACGGTGGGTCCCGCTGGCGCTGGTCCGTGTGACAACTTGCCGCGCCGACCGGGGCGCTGCTCAGACGTGCATCACTGCCCATGGCGCCCCACGGTCTGGCAGGGCTCTCGTGAACCGTGGGTGGTAGGAGGGGTGAGGTAAGCACAGGATCCGAAACAGAGCACCGGGGGGTTAAGCTCCCCGACCCTCCGAGCCGGCTGCTCGTTTCCGGTGGGGACACACCCCCACTCCCCGTCCTGATTTGCCCCCCAGGCGGCTCTCGCCCTGCGGCATCTTTCCTGGGCTATTTTCCGGGCCCCGTCAGTCTCACCGAAATGAACCCTGCACCTTGTTTGGAATCATGAAGTCCCCTGCCCTCTGCGTCTCATTCGCCGGGAGCTGCATTCCAGTGTGGACTTCTCACGGCCATCTTGGTGCCCGAACTTGTAAGCTATTTTCCAAGGCATTTTATTCTCTTGATAGCAACTGTCAATGGGAGTTCATTCACGATTTGGCTCTCTGCTTGTCTAGTGTTGGTGAATGAGAATGCTTGTGAGTTTTGGACACTGATTTTGTATTCTGAGACTGCTAAAATAGTTTATCAGCTTAAGGAGGTTTTGGGCTGAGATAAGCAAGTTTTCTAAATATAGATAGAATCAGGTCATCTGCAAACAGAGGCAATTTCACTTCCTCTCGTCCTATTTAAATGCCCTTTATTTCTTTCTCTTGCCTGATTGCCCCAGCCAGAACTTCCAATACTATGTTGCTCCACATACTGTTCCTTATAGCATATAACTACTGAGTGAAAAAGTGTTTCTACCTGCTGCATAAAATGATACAAAATCTACATCTGGATTTATGTACATACATACAAAATTAATTCTGTAAATAGAAGAAATTATATTTTATAATATTGATATTACATTACATATAATTATAATATTTATTGGGGAACTAGATTGGATGCAAAGCTATAGAAAGGCTTCTCACCATACACCTTTCTTCACTTTCTAGTGTTCTAGGTTCGTGAATATCTTGTCCCTTTGAAATACAAAATTACCTGAGAATAAATTCAAACAAAGAAAGATGTACAAAGCCATTCTGTAAAGAAGAAATGAACTGTAATAAATTTTTCAATACATTACTATATGGAAATACTACTTTTGTGCACTGGAGGACTACATAAACACCATCAAGATATCAATAATTCCCAATCAATACACAGATTCAGGACAATTCCAAATGTGATTCAGAAGATTCAAAATCGTAACGATAATAGTTCTCCTCAAATTTATCTGCGTAATCAGTACAGTTTTTAAAAACATGATCTGCAGAACTGGACAAGCTGACACGCAAAGGGCCAGGAATAGTCAAGACACTCAGAAAAGGAGAGAATAAAGAGGAGACCTGCTGCGTCAGCTATCAGGACTCATTCTGGCCTTAAACAAGTCAAAATACTGATGTTTTATGACAATCGTGGAAACTGCCTTGAAGTATGATTGTTCAGAAAGTCAGTTTAATTTAGATACTAACAGTATTGAGCTTACGTAACATCTGAGCAAGTTCTAGAACCAAAACTCAAGAAATACAATGACAGTCGGGTATAATGGCTCACACCTGTAACCCCAGCACTTTGGGAGGCCAAGGTGGGCAAATCATTTGAGCCCAGGAATTCGAGACCAGCCTGGGCAACATGGCAAAACCCCTTCTTAACAAAATGTACAAAAAAAGATTAGCCAGGCATACAGAGGTGCACACCTGTAGTCCCAGCCACCCAGGAGGCTGAGGTGGGAGGATGACCTGAGCCCAGGAGGTGGAGGCTGCCATAAGCCGTGATCATGCTACCGCACTACAGCCCGGGAAACAGTGAGACCCTGTCTCGAAACAAACAAACAAACAAACAAACACAATGACAGAACTTCCTTAATTGCTTATAACTTACCAGTATTTATTTTAAACTCTAAGAGTATGACACGAAATGACTAATCCATAATTTATCACTATCTATTCCATAATACTTTAAAACACACACACACACACACACACACACACACATTAATGAAATATTAAATTTTGCCTTGTGGAATTCAGTAGCACTTCCATATCGTGACTTTAGATATGAGAAGTCAAATTCTGCCTTCACAAATGCCCATAGTCATGTTAAAAGCTTTATTTGCACAAAGTTGTATTTTACTTAAGCTGAAATGGGACTTTCTTTGGAAAGAACCAATGGTCTCCTCTTGCCTGAAGGAGTCAAAGATGGCAGCAACCTTGGGAGTACCGTAGGGACTTTCAGCCCGTTGGTCTTTAAAATACAGCCTTCAAATCTACATTTTACAGGAAAAGAGGCACTGGGAGGGAGGGAAGGAGAGGGACAGGGTAAGATAGAAAGAGACCGAGAATCATTGAGAAATTCTCCCCCAAGAGGTAACATTTCTCCTAAATTCCTTAGGCATGCTCTAAGGGGCAAAGTCAAAAATCTCTTATAGGATATTAATACTTGTCAGCCAGAGTATGTCAGAACATGTCAAACAGCAATAGAGTTACTCAGACAGTCTCACCTGGGTGGCTACAAGGTAGATCAGCTCCCCGAGGCTTGGTAAAAGGCACTGTTTTAATTTGCTGTTCCTGAAGTTTTCCCTAATTAATTCAGTTAAGAGAGCAATTGCCTGCAAAGAGAAAAAAGTAAATTATTAAAAGCAAGATACTCTGTAAAAGTCATCATTTTTAAGAAGTATTTTCCAAGTTATTTTCAGAATATGGGCCTTATATTCCTGAAGAAAAATACAGTAACTCTCCCAGATGAAGCTTAGAAATATATCCAGTAAAATAAATGCATATAGCCCTTTTCAGTTTATAAAATGCACCCCAGGCTGGAGTGCACTGGCATAATCTTGGTTCACTACAACCTCTGCCTCTTGTGTTCAAGAGATTCTTGTGCCTCAACCTCCTGAGTAGCTGGGATTACAGGCGCATGCCACCAAGTCTGGCTAATTTTGGTATTTTTAGTAGAGGCGGGGTTTTGCCATGTTGGCCAGGTGGATCTCAAATTCCTAGCCTCAAGTGATGCACCCAGCTCGACATCCAGAAGTCCTGGAATTACAGGAGTGAGCCAGCGCACCTGCGCCACTCTTCAGTCTATAAAACACCTTCACTGTATCACTGATCCTGAGAGGCAGTGCTGCCCTATCTGTAAAGAGTAAACAGAGGTTCCAGCCACTGGCCCCAAGCCATCCAGTTCCCTTGGACAGCCGGGATCTGAAAACAAATTTTACCATGCCAGCTCCCTGGTATGCTCCAGTACATCGCAGTCTGAAAAGTTCTTAGATTGCATTAAACTATTATGTGATTCCTTAAGAAATCAGAGACTGGGAATGTTATGCCCAAGTTGTAATATAATGTAGGCTGAAACTTGGCAGCATGTCTTACCAGATCTAGTTAATTTCTTAGGAGTCACACGAAGAAAATCACATATACTCACTGCCAGAGTACATACACCAGAACACAAGCTAATCAAATCATAGTGGAGCCACAATTAGGACAGAACGGTTTCAGAATAACACGTACGGAATGGCTCCATTCTGACAAGGAAAAAAAAGGATATAAAATAGTGTAGAAACACTTATCTCATGTGACTCAGACTGTCTCATCAAGTGGGCCCCTGACCCCCATGTATCCTGACTTGGAGACACCTCCCACTAAGGGCTGACAGACACCTCATACAGCAGGTACCCCTCATCCAGCAGGTACCCCTCTGGGATGAAGCTTCCAGAGGAAGAAACAGGCAGCAATCTGTGCTGTTCTGCAGCCTCCTCCCAGGCAAACAGGGACTGGAGTGGACCTTCGGCAAACTCCAGCAGCCCTGCAGCAGAGGGGCCTGTTAGAAGGAAAGCTAACAAACAGAGATGAATAGTATTACCATCAACAAAAAGGACGTCCACTCAGAATCCCCATCCAAAGGGCACTGACTTCAAAGACCAAAGGTAGACAAATCCACAAAGATGGGGAGAAACCAGTGCAGAAAGGCTGAAAATTTCAAAAACCAAAACACCTCCTCTCATAACTCCTCACTAGCAAGGGAACAAAACTGGAAGAAGAATGAGTTTGACGAATTGACAGAAGTAGGCTTCAGAAGGTGGGTAATAACAAACTCCTCCAAGCTAAAGGAGCATGTTACAATGCAATGCAAGAAGCTAAGAACCTTGAAAAATGGTTAGAGGAATTGTGAACTAGAAACACCAGTTTAGAGAAGAACATAAGTGACCTGACAGAGCTGAAAAACACAGCATGAGAACTTCATAAAGCATACACAAGTATTCATAGCCAAACTGATCAGCAAAAGAAAGAATATCAGAGAATGAAGATCAACTCAATGAAATAAAGTGAAAAGACAAGGTTAGAAAAAAAAGGGTGAAAAGAAACGAACAAAGCCTCCAAAAAATATGGGACTATGTGAAAAGATCAAATCTACATTTGATTGGTGTACCTGAAAGTGGCAGGGAGAAGAGAACCAAGTTGGAAAACACTCTTCAGGGTATTATCCAAGAGAAATTCCCCAACCTAGCAAGACAGGCCAACATTCAAATTCAGGAAATAAAGAGAACATCATAAAGATACTCCTTGAGAACAGCAACCCCAAGACACAATTGTCAGATTCACCAAGGTTGAAATGCAGGAAAAAAATGTTAAGGGCAGCCAAAGAGAAAGGTCAGGTTACCCACAAACAGAAGCCCATCAGACCAACAGCAGATCTCTCAGCAGAAACCCTACCAGCAAGAAGAGTGGAGGCCAATATTCAACATTCTTAAAGAAAAGAATTTTCAACCCAGAATTTCATATCCAGCCAAACTAAGCTTCATATGCAAAGTAGAAATAAAATCTTTTCCAGACAAGCAAATGCTGAGACTTTGTCACCACCAAGCCTGCCTTACAAGAGATCCTAAAGGAAGCACTAAACATGGAAAGGAACAACCAGTACCAGCCACTGCAAAAATGTACCAAATTGAAAAGACCATCGACGCTATGTAGAAACTGCATCAACTAACAGGCAAAATAACCAGCTAGCATCATAATGACAGGATCAAATTCACACATAACAATATTAACCTCAAATGTAAATGGGTTAAATGCTCCATTTAAAAGGGAGAGACTGTCAAATTATATAGTCAAGACCCATCAGTGTACTGTATTCAGGAGACCCATTTCATGTGCAAAGACACAGATAGGCTCAAAATAAAGGGATAGAGAAAGATTTACCAAGCAAATGAAAGCAAAAAAAAAAGCAGAGGTTGCAATCCTAGGCAAAGAAGGGCATTACATAATGATAAAGGGATCAATGCAACAAGAAGAGCTAATGATCCTAAATATATGTGCACCTAATACAGAAGCACCCAGATTCGTAAAGCAAGTTCTTAGAGACCTACAAAGAGACTTAGACTCCCACACAATAATAGTGGGAGACGTTAACACCCCACTGTCAATATGAGACAGATCAATGAGACAGAAAACTAACAAGAATATCCAGGACTTGAACTTGGCTCTGGACCAAGTGAACTTACAGAACATCTACAGAGCTCTCCACCCGAAATCCACAGAACTCTCCACCCCAAATGAATAGAATATACATTTTTCTTAGCACCACATCACGCTTATTCTAAAATTGACCATGCAACAGGAAGAAAAACACTCCTCAGCAAATGTAAAAGAACGAAAATCATAACACACAGTCTCTCAGACCACACTGCAATCAAATTAGAACTCAGGATTAAGAAACTCACTCAAAACTGCACAGCTACATGGAAACTGAACAACCTGCTCCTGAAAGACTATTGGGTAAATCACAAAGTTAAAACCTAAATAAAGATATTCTTTCAAACCAATAAAGACAAAGATACAACGCATCAGAATCTCTGGGACACAGCTAAAGCAGTCTTTAGAGGAAAATTTATAGCACTAAATGCCCACAAAAGAAAGCAGGAAAGATCTAAAATCAACGCCACAACATCACAATTAAAAGAACTAGAGAAGCAAGAACAAACAAATTCAAAAGCTAGCAGAAGACAAGAAATAACTAAGATCAGAGCAGAACTAAAAAAGATAAGAGACACCAAAAAAAGCTTCAAAAAAATCTATCAATCCAGGAGGTGTTTTTTGAAAAGATCAACATAATAGATAGACTGCCAGTCAGACTAATAAAGAAAAGATAAAACCAAATAGACAAATAAAAAATGATAAAGAGGAGATCACCACTGATCCCACAGAAATACAAACTACCATCAGAGAATACTATAAACACCTGTACACAAATAAACTAGAAAATCTAGAAGGAATGGATAAATTCATGAACACATATACCCTCCCAAGACTAAATCAGGTAGAAGTCAAATCCCTGAATAGACCAATAACAAGATCTGAAATCGAGGCAGTAATTAACAGCCTACCAACTAAAAAAAGTCCCAGACCAGACAGATTCAGAGACAAATTCTATCAAAGGTACAAAGAGGAGCTGGTACCATTCCTGCTGAAACTATTCCAAACAATAGAAAAAGAGGTACTCCTCCCTAACTCATTTTATGAGGCCAGCATCATCCTGATACCAAAACCTGGCAGAGACACAGCAGAAAAGGAAAATTTCAGGCCAATATCCCCAATGGACACCGATGGAAAATCCTCAATAAAATGATGGCAAACCAAAACCAGCAGAACATCAAAAAGCATATCCACTTCAATCAAGTCAGCTTCATCCCTGGGATGCAAGCCTGGTTCAACATATACAAATCAATAAACATAATTGATCACAGAAACAGAACCAGTGACAAAAACTACCTGGTTATCTCAATAGATGCAGAAAAGACCTTTGACAAAATTTAACAGCGCTTCATGCTAAAAACTCTGAATAAACTAGGTACTGATGGAACATATCTCAAAATAGTAAGAGCTATTTATGACAAACTCAACAGCCAATATCATAGTGAATGGGCAAAAGCTGGAAGCATTCCCTTTGAAAACCAGCACAAGACAAGGATGCCCTCTCTCACCACTCCCATTCAACATAGTATTGGAAGTTCTGCCCAGGGGAATTAGGCAAGAGAAAGAAATAAAAGGTATCCAATTAGGAAAAGAGGAATTCAAATTGTCTCTGCAGATGATATGACTGTATATTTTGAAAACCCCATCTTCTCAGCCCAAAATCTCCCTAAGCTAATAAGCAACTTCAGCAAACTCTCAGGATATAAAATCAATGTGCAAAAATCACAAGCTTTCCTATACACCAACAATAGACAGAGAGCCAAATCATGAGTCAACTCCCATTCACAATTGCTACAAAAAGAATAATATGCTTAGGACTACAACTTACAAGGGATGTGAAGGACCTCTTCAAGGAGAACTACAAACCACTGCTCAAGGAAATAAGAGAGGATACAAACAGATGGAAAAACATTCCATGCTCATGGTTAGGAAGAATCAATATCATGAAAATGGCCATACTGCCTAAAGTAATATATAGATTCAAGGCTATCCCCATCAAGCTACCACTGACTTTCTTCACAGAATTGGAAAAACTACTTTAAATTTCATGTGAACCAAAAAAAGCGCCTGCAGAGCCAAGACAATCCTAAGCAAAAGGAACAAAGCTGGAGGCATCATGCTACCCGACTTCAAAGTATACTACAAGGCTATAGCAACCAAAACAGCATGGTACTGGTACCAAAACAGACATATAGACCAACGGAACAGAACAGAGGCCTCAGAAATAACACCACACATCTACAACCATCTGATCTTTCACAAACCTGACAAAAACAAGCAATGGGGAAAGGATTCCCTATTTAATAAATGATGGTAGGAAAACTGGCTAGCCATATGCAGAAAGCTGAAACTGAATCCCTTCCTTACACCTTATACAAAAATTAACTTGAGATGGAATAAAGACTTAAACATAAGACCTAAAACCATAAAAACCGTAGAAGAAAACCTAAGCAATACCATTCAGGACATAGGCATGGGCAAAGATTTCATGAATAAAACACCAAAAACATAGGCAACAAAAGCCAAAATAGACAAATGGAACCTAATCAAACTAAAGAGCTTCTGCACAACAAAAGAAACCATCATCAGAGTGAACAGACAACCTACAGAATGGGAGAAAATGTTTGCAATCTACCCATCTGACAAAGGGCTAATATCCAGAATCTACAAAGAACTTAAACAAAATTACAAGAAAAAAAAAAACCCATCTAAAAGTGGGCGAAGGATATAAACAGACACATCTGAAAAGAAGACATTTATGCAGCCAACAAACATGAAAAAAAGCTCATCATTACTAGTCATTAGAGAAATGTAAATCAAAACCACATTGAGATACCATCTCACATCAGTTAGAATGGTGATCATTAAAAAGTCAGGAAACACTTTGGGAGGCCGAGGCGGGTGGATCACGAGGTCAAGAGATCGAGACCATCCTGGTCAACATGGTGAAACCCTGTCTCTACTAAAAATACAAAAAAAACTAGCTGGGCAGGGTGGTGCGTGCCTGTAATCCCAGCTACT
>CAUYOR010094025.1:0-27005 GCA_963573925.1 Callimico goeldii
TACTAAAAATACAAAAAATTAGCTGGGCATGGTGGCGCATGCCTGTAATCCCAGCTACTCAGGAGGCTGAGGCAGGAGAATTGCCTGAACCCAGGAGGCGGAGGTTGAGGTGAGCCGAGATCGCGCCATTGCACTCCAGCCTGGGTGACAAGAGTGAAACTCCGTCTCAAAAAAAAAAAAAAAGAAATTTCCTCCCCTTAGGGTTAGTACAGTGGAAGTTTGCAAAGTGCTGCTATAAAACAACACAGATTGTTAAATATTTCTAACATTACCACCACCACCAAGTTCTAAAATCTGAAGCTCACTTTCTTGTCAGGCCATTTATAATGTCCACGCCAGAATCTTCAGGTATGTCTCACTTGCCTGGAATCAATCTCTTCTTGAAACAGGAACATCAGAGAAAGCACATGGATGACCTCAGCTATAATAAAGGGGGTGATTCTGATTACAGCTGTCAGATGACTCACTTCTGATAAAATCACTGCTACGAATCTTCCCTCCGGCTCACATTCACTCAAGTTCTATGATGATGTGATCCTTTCCTACATATTCTAACAGACATTTCTGCCTGACTATAAGGAATCCTCCTCTTGGCCCATTTTCTGTTATTTTTGCATGCCAGCAAATATCACTTGCAACTGCTCTCTATCCACACCATCTTTTATGAACTGCTAACCTTAGGCTTTTGTATATGAACAGCACAGCAATTCATTTACTATAAACTTGAGAGCTTCGAAGAATAGCACCATGAATAACTGGCAATTGTCAGACAGATTCATGTTTGGATGTCCTCTTTGACAATCACAAGCTATATGCCTCAGACTTGATCCTTAAAGCCTTGATTTCCTTGTCTATTAGAGAGAATAACCACTATTTTTTTGTAAGGAATGTAGTGAAGACTGAAGGAGACACGTATATAAAGCTACTTACATACTGCCTGGTATACCTGGCCCTCAATAAATGCCAGTTCATTTGCTTTACTTCCTCCAAAGTAAAAACACATATATGCTTCATTGCCTGCATAGAAAACTAGATAAGCCCTTTTATTGGGTACAACCTCCTAAAATAAGGTTCAGGGTATAGTTGTGAGCAAGCAGTAAATGTTAAATGGCTAGATCTGAAAAAACAGAACACTTTCCAAGCACTCTGAATTGCCATACGTAACTGCAAGACATTCCCTTGGAAGCAGGAATTCATGATTCAAATTATTCATTGCTTGACAGAAACAGATCCGTCTCTAACATTGGGCAAGCCTGTGTCCCCATTCCCAGAATCATTAAAGGACATCATTTTATCCACATCATTTGTTATATAATAAACTGCCTACTTTTTCTTTTTATTTTTTTTGAGACAGAATCTTGCTCTGTGGTCAGGCTGAAGTTCAGTGGCGTGATCTCGGCTCACGGAAACCTCTGCCTCCTGAGTTCAAGCAATTCTCCTGCCTCTGCCTCCTGAGTAGCTAGGAATACAGGCGCACACCACCATGCCTGGCTAATTTTTGTATTTTTAGTAGAGACAGGGTTTCACATGCTCGCCAGGATGGTCTCAATCTCTTGACTTCCTGATCCGCCCACCTCAGCCTCCCAAAGTGTGGGACTGCAGGCTTGAGTCACCACGACCGGCCAATTGCCTACTTTTCAAAGGCCCTGCCTGCTAGAAAATTATCTTGAAATTCTTGCCTGAACTTTTTACCTGGTCATTTGAAGTTTCTGCCACCAGGCCCCAGCCTTTCCTTTTATTTTTGTCTCCTTCCCTATATGAATAATCAAACTTTGCTGCTTTCTCAGCATTCTCATCTCTTCACCTTGCCTAGGTAGATCTCACATGTCTGTATTTCTTAACCAAACCTCTCATGTTTATAGATACATGTGTGTGTGCACAAGTACAAAAATGTGGCTCAAGTAAATTCTTAAACTGGCAAGAATTTCAAGATGATTTTTCCAATTTATTTTACTAACAAACTATATTTTGCTTTCATCTAATAGATACACCAAAGGTTTTTAGGTTTAAAATTCTACCTGAAATAAAGTTTGATTTGAAATATAATGCCAAATCTAATAAAAACAGTATTATTACGAAGATATTTGTTAGTAAAAAGCATCAATATATAAAAGTAGATGTCAGTTTGATATGCTTCTGAGAAAACTGAAAAACCATGCTTCTCCAGAAATATGGATTCCTGGAGTCAATATTCTACTTTATGTACACAATTCCTGGAGTCAATATTCAACTTTACGTACACAATTCCTGGAGTCAATATTTCACTTTACGTACAGAATTCCTGGAGTCAATATTCAACTTTACGTACAGAATTCCTGGAGTCAACATGCAACTTTACGTACAGAATTCCTGGAGTCAATATTCAACTTTACGTACACAGATATCACACACAAACACAATGACTGCTTTCCTCCAGTGTCTGTCCATCTCTGTTTTGAAATACAAAAACATGGGTTGGGTGCAGTGGCTCACGTCTGTAATCCCAGCATTTTGGGAGACCGAGGCAGATGGATCACAAGGTCAGGAGATCGAGATAATCCTGGCCAACATGGTAATCCTGGCCAACCCCACCTCTACTAAAATACAAAAACTTAGCCAGGTGTGGTGGCATGCGTCAGCAGTCCCAGCTACTTGGGAGGCCGAGGCAGGGGAATCGCTTGAACCCAGGAGGCAAAGGTTGCAGGGAACTGAGATGACACCACTCACTCTAGCCTGGCGACACAGCGAGACTCCATCTCAAAAAAAGAAAGAAAGAAACAAAGAAATACACGAACACAGAAAGCAGAGAAGAAAGGCCTTCTCAACAGCCAGCCATTAAAGGCAATGGAATTCATGTACTATGAGCTGTGGGGCTCTCTACCCACTATAAAAGGCTAAAAGTAAATGTGGTGAACACACCTGACAAACCAAATGGCAGAGTGAGCACTCAAGAATCAATCCGATCTGCTGTCCAGGTCTTGGTTTCTAAACATCAATCCCCACTAAAAGGATCCAGTGCTCCCTGGAGAAATGGCTGATGGCCAAGATAAGCCTGGAACACAGCCTTACACCAGAAAGTAGGAAATGCTAAAAAACGATGAGGCTGCATCAAAAGGACACAGGAAACGCCCGAAGGAGTTCCCACTGGCCAGATATGGGCAATGTGAGCATCCAAATGAACAATCACAGGAAACATTACAACTCACTGAATAAGAATAAATATATGAGTTTACACTGATAACAAGGAAAAGCTCTAACAGTAGAATGTCAGCTAATAAATGAAGGAGTAAGAATTAGAAAGTCATCCTTTAGCAACTATGACAGTAATAACTACTTCAGGCAGGAAATATCACTGGATGCTAGAACTACTGAGGGTAAGTTTGAAGAGGAAAAAGATGCGTAAGTATTTCCACAGATTACTTACAAATTCCAAAAGAAGAAATGGTAAAGAAACCTGGCAGATGCCACCTCAACCAAGTAAAGTTAAAATCATCAATCATCAGACAAACTGACATTACGCAGCCCTTGAGGTCAGGCACTGAGGACACAAGATCACTGCTGCTACATTCTGCCAAAACAACGAATCATGAGCAAACAACAGAGAAACCCAAAGGGACACACTGTGAAACAACTGGCCCATACTCTTCAAAAATATCCAAGACATGAAAGACAAGAGGCTGAGTCAGAAGCTACTTCAGATTAAAGGAGACTCTGGAGACATGGTAACTAAATGCAATGCTCAATCCTGGTCGGATACCAAATCAGAAAAAAATATAAAGGATACGACTGGGGTCAGTGGTACTAAATTAGGTAACATTTCTACATGTTGTTTCATGAATTTGATAATTACTCTGTGGTTACATGACAGAATACTTGGGAGGAAAGTGACAAGATATCCGCAACTGACTCAAATGGGTCCGAAAATAAAAACAGTCAAAATGTTAACAATTAGTAAATCCAGGTGGAAAATACAGGTAAGCTCTTTTTATTGTTCTTATGACCTTTCTATAAATTTCAAATTATTTCCAAATAAAACATTAAGAAATATTAACCTGCTAAAAGCAAAAGACAAAAAAAAAATTAACCTGCTTTGCAAAAATTAATAAATAGAGATTAAAGCAGGGTTTCCAGTTAAAAAAGGCAAACAACACGTTTTTGGTCTGCTCCTCTGCAAATTAAGGAAAAAAAAAAAATATATATATATATATATATACATGCAAACACATATATCCATTTATGGATTTTATCTTCTATATAAAAAATATATCTATGGATATAAAATAGTTTCACTGATAAACTATTTAATATATCTTTTAATATTTTATTTAAATATATAAATTTATGGATACCCATATATATATGTGTGTGTGTGTGTGTATATATATATATGGAATGGCAGTAAAAAGGTATAAAGCAGAACACATTCAAAGCGGTGCTGAAAAACGACAGACTTGTGCATTAGTGGACTAAGAACTGCCATGAACCTCTGGAAGATGAAAGATGGATATGATGACATTGTTAAGATAAAGAGGAAAAAGCCAAAGTTGATATTAATATTTTTGCCACCCCTTCAGAAGTGTTCCAGCAAATAAAGGGTATCAAAATCAAAGTGTGTGACTGAAAAAAATGCATCTGCAGAATTACTGTGCAACTCACAAAAGTACCAGGTCTTTGTTCTGCCTTCAGATGAGGCTAGAAAAATACTCTCTAAAAGAATGGTTCTCACTTTCTGTGGCCCATGTGCTTCTAGAGCTAGACACGAACTTACCCAACAACCAAGGGTCTGTGGGGCTGGAGAAATGGCTCTGCGCCACTACCTCCATCCTGGGCAAACCCAAGATGGGAGCACGGGCAGCAGAGCACTGGAAGAGGAAGCACGTGAACACAATGGGTGCGACGGGCCTGTCCATGGTGCTGAGCAGGTCCACTGAGCCCCGTGTGCGGCTGTGCATCTCCTCCACAGGCGTAATGGACACCACTGAGGAGAACCACAGCCACGGCACCTACTTCTTCAAGTTCTTCACTGAGGAGCTGGTCCTGAGCCAAGACCAAACCATTTTCCACTTTTCTCCCCTGGAGCTCTGGTAGATTGGCAGGAGGGATGGTCATGACTTTTTTATGACTGGTACGGAGGGATCCAGGGCATCTGTTAGCTGGCTGCTCCTTCCAGAGAGTCCTCCTGGCAGAGGGCCTGGTGATACCAGCTTTGGGTAATCCCTCATGAGACATTCCTGTGACCTCATAATCCTCTTCTCCATCTTCATGTCAAATAAAGAGAGCATCCTCATTCAGACAAAAGAATGGTGGTGTACATAAAACTACTCTAGAGAGCTTGTCATATATAAAGATTCCTGAGCCCATCTTCAGAGTTTTAGGACATTTTCAGACAAGCAAGGACCCAGAAAGTTTACTATCCATTGACTCTTCCAGAAAAAAATTGAGGATATACTCCAACAATGCAAAAAAAATTATCTATAAAAAAGGGGAGCCAGCTGCAGTGGCTCATGCCTGTAATCCCAGCACTTTGAGAGGCTGAGGCAGGTGGCTCACTTGAAGTCAGGGGTTTGAGACCAGCCTGGTCAACATGGTGAAACTCCATCTCTACTAAAAATACAAAAAAATTAGCCAGACGTGGTGGCATATGCCTGTAATCCCAGCTACTCGAGAGGCTGAGGCAGGAGAATTGCTTGAACCTGGGAGTTGGAGGTTGTAGTGGACCAAGATCACACCACTGCACTCCAGCCTGGGTGACAGAGTGAAACTCCATCTCAAAAAAAAAAAAAAATGATGGAGGAGATGAAAAAGAGGGATTTAAGATAAATATTTAAGGGGAAGAGGAATTTAAGGACCCAAGCTAGGAGTATCATGAAAAGAAACAAAAGGACAGATGTATAGACGACTTAAAACTAAAAAAAGCTTACTGGGATTGCAAGTGGTCACTTCTCAAATGCTTTCATCATTTGGCTTCTGGAACATCACTCCCCGCCTGGTTTTTCTCCTACCTTAAAGGCTGCTCCTCTGACTATTTGTCGGATCTTCCTTTTCTTGACCTCTAAATGACGGAGTGCTCCAGGACTCAGAACTCAATTGCTTGTTCTCTCCTGTCTATACTCACTTATACAATCTCATCACAGCTTTCGACATCATCAGTGTGCTGACCACCTTCAAGCACATCCTAAAGCAGAACACTTCTCGACATTTCCACCACCACCCCACCTATTCACATTATCATTTCTCATGTAGACAATTCCATCAGTCTCTTAACTAGCCTTCCAGTTTCCACACTTTCTTCTATTCTTCACCAGAAGCTGGTGTGTACTTTAAAAATGCAAACCAGACTATGCTACCAACCTGATCACAACACTAAAGTGTCCCATCTCACTTAATACAATCCACACTTCCTGCCATTGCCTCCCTCTACAATTTACCTTCTCCTCCTCCTGCGTACGCCGCTCCAGTCACACTGAGCAGAACACTGTTCCTTGAATGTGAAAACCTCAGTTTCACCTGTGTCTCTGCTCTTGCTCTAGCGGAAAAACTCTTCATATGGCTTGCTCCCTCATTTCACTCAGGTTTCTGCCCTATCCCCTCGTCTTTATTTCCCATCCCAATAGGATCCTTTACCGTGCTTTATTTTTCTACATGGCATTTTATTTACTGTGTATCTCCTCCACCATAATGCGTGCTCCATGAGGGTACTCTTTTCTGCCTTGTTTACTGCTATATCAGAAGCACCCAGAACAGCAACAGGTACCTAGTAGAAGCTTAGTTAAGTCTCTGTTGAATAAAAGGAAGGAAAGAAGAAAGGGAATAAAGGAGAAAGGAATGGAAGGAGGAGACAAGTAACCCAAATTAGAACAGAAAGTCAGAGGGCTCCAAGAATATATCTTCAAGAAAAAACTAATTTACCTTTTTAAAAAAAAAATCATATGATGACAAGGCTAAATGACCTCAACTGTCCGAATTAGAAAGTGAAAATAGATTCCATTTAAAAAAATAGCGATTATAATACACTGCCACCCTTACCTTCCGCTTCTCAGCTTTTCTGTTGTTTGTGGTAACACTTCTCTCTCAAGTGGCACTGATTTAATGATATAGAATTATCTCTACTTCTTTATAGGTGCAAACATACTATTTACACACTCATGATACAACAAATACTGGTTAAACATTTTCCGGTAGATCTTGGATTACAAACTCAAATACCAACAAGGGCTAGACAGGAAATGTAAATGAGTACAACGGGCCAGGTAAAGACTATGGTGAACTGAAGATGTGTGTTCGATCTATGGAGAAGGCTGATACTCCTGTCTAGTAAACTGGCTGTCTATGGGAGGATATGCCAATTGTTATGGAGTCATCTGATTTAAGAGAAGCTAAAATCTGGATTTATGTAAAATCTCCTCAAAAACTCCTGAGGCCAGGAGTTCAAGGCCAGCTGGGGCAATATAGTGAAACCCCCATCTCTACAAAAAAAAAAAAAAAAAACTTAAAAAATTAGCTGTAGTCGTAGCTGCTTGGTAGGCTTGGTGGGAGGATCTCTTACGTCCAGGAGATAAAGGTTACAGTGAGCTATAATCGTGTCACTGCACTCCAGCCTAGGAGACAGAGCACGACTCTAACTCTATGAAAAAATTTTTTTAAAAATGTTATGTGAGCCCAATAAAATACCTCTATGGGCTGGACTTGCTGTAAGAGGCCTCGGTTTATAACCTCTGCTATAGGCAAAGCTCAGACTACATTACAGCTAGCAAACATAAATGCAAATGCCACAAACCTTGACAAGTATAAATAACAGATCAAGAATAAAGGTTTAAGTATGTTACGTAAAGCATATGTTGCAAAGTTTACCAACAGAAGAACTAAAACTAAGCATATTACTAGCAGAGAATTGTGCAGTACAAGAAGTAAACAATACATTTCATAATTTTATAAAGTAACTGTTATTAAGTGACAAGTCACAATTTAAAAATATTTTTTAGCACTCATTCTGAGATACAGAAATAAGCACCAGAACAAATAAAAACTGGATAGTGGGATAAGGAGTGTAAGTAAGACTTTACCTTTACATCCTACTCTTACTGTTTGAATTTCATTACAATGTCATAAACTTCCACAATCCCATTTTAAGATTTAACATTTTTATCATTATGCACTTATAATTGCATAATTTAAAATTTTTTAAAGCTTAAATTCAAGGCTAACTAAAAGTTTGGCAATTATGACTTTAATGCCATGAGGGGAAAAAAAGCATCAAGACTAAATCATGCTTAATATAAGTATCTAATTTCACAACTCCTAACGTAACATGAACTCATGAACTCAAAAGCATTATCTCTGCTTAGAAAACTATAAAAACTGTGCTTTAAAATTAATAAAGAGGCACCTGATCTTTGAGCTTCTGTAGACAAGAAAGGAGAAAAAGAAAATCTTAGAAATCAGAGGTTCATGAGTACATGCACCAAAGAATACAAAAAACACTGGTCTTCATTCTCAGGTTAGCCTCCAAAGGAATGATAGCAGCTAACACTTACCGAACATTTCCTGTGTGCTAACTACCAAGCTAACAACGACCCTAGCAAGTCAATGAGGGAAACGCTACTACTCTCCAAACACCACAGATAACACTGAACTTCAAAGAAGTTAGGGCATTTTCCCAGGACCACATGCAAGCAAGTATCAAAGCAAAGATACAAGGTCGGATCTGACATGAAATACGTTCTTTTAACAACTATGACCACCCTGCCTTTCCTACTATTGCAAGGGAATGGGATAAACTCCGAGTTAAACACCAGAAATTTCTCCTGTGGTCAGCTACTGGTAGGTCTCAACTTCCTTACCCTGTCCCATGCTTTGATAAGAGGAGACACGTCAAATTAGCATCCTTTATAATTTGGTCCAAATTTCACTTTATCTTGCACATATTGTTTGAAAAATTCCTTGACACAGAATGGTGAACATTCCCTAATCTCGTTATAAAGTTTCCTTTTCTGTCCTTTTAACGTTATTCGTTTTTTATAGTTCTAAGAATTAGGAAAGTAACAACATATTCTTTCTCTGTCATGATTTCTGGGCTCCAGACAGACTGGTAGCCAACACAATTGGAGGCAGAGAAACTCATAGAGGCCTCTGCAATACTGCAGGTGTTCAGAGCTTCAGCATGTCTAAGTAAAGGTTATTTAAAAAAAAAAAAGAAGAAAAGTTGTTGGTTCAAAGTAACTAAGAGTGAGAGATGACCGCCAGGATGTGAAACACAGAAGAGGAAGAATATAATCAAGAATGTAGTTTGGGGCATGCCATTTATAATTCTGGACACCTTCCTCCCACATGATAGGTATTTGAAGATTTGCTGAACTGATGATCCACTGAATTAAAGATTTGCTAGTGTGAGCATGGATAGGTTCTATAAATTAAGAGACATGCAAAACGAATGATGAGCTTAGAAGCCCAGAATCTGAAAGAAAATACCTAAAACCAGCAAGTCTTTAAAATAAAAACAGAAAACAAGACTATTACTCAAAGTGTACTCTTCAGGAAGCTGATCTTGACTGACCTCACACAATCAATCGTATGACACTAAATAAGGTTAGGAGAGCTGATAGGTCTCTTTTGAAACTCTTCATGGCTAGCTTCAACATGCTTGAGTACCATTTCACTGAAAACTTTTTAAATGTATCTTTTAATATTTTATTTAAACATCTATATAATATTTAGTATGTAATTTTTAAATTCTGAATTAAAAGCTTAGGATTTGTAAGAACAGCACAAAGAACTCCTTCCTTTACATCCTTCACCCAAACTCACCAATTGTTAACATTTCGCTCCATTTGCTTTATCACTCTCTTTTTCTATTTTCCCTAAACTTTTTAAAAGTCACAGACACACCCTTTCACTCCTAAACACTTCAGGATATACTTCCTAAGAGCAAAGATATTTACTTACACAATCACAGAGCAAATTATAAAAATTAGGAAACTTAACACTGAAAACAATACAATTACCCTTACAGACCTGACTGTTGCCAATTCTCCCAATAACATCCTTTTTAGCAACTTTTTTCTGGTCTAGGATCTAATCTAAGATCATACTGTGCATTTTGTTTTTATGACTCTCTAATCCATTAGTCTAGAACAGATAGTTTCTCAGCCTTTGTCTTTTATGACAGGAACACATTTGTAAATTACAAGCCAGCTATTTCACAGCACGACCCTCCACTGGGGTATGCCTGCTATTTATCCACCTCAGTGCACCACCCTGAGAAGTACGGCGTATCAGCAAGTCCCATTACTAGCAATGCTAAACTTGATCACTTGGGTAAGGGGGTGTTTCTTCACTGTGATTAATAAATAATTTATGAGGAGATACTTTTAGACTATGTAAATATCCTATTCCTCATAAAACTTTCACTCCCTAGTTTTAGCTAGTGATGATTCTTGCCTGAATCAGTTATGGTGATATGTGCAAAATGATTTTTATAACTCTTTCATTCTTGCAAATTTATTAATTGACATTCTATGGTAAGCAGATGCTTTTCTTTACACCCTATATATTTACCTAATATGAGTATGGATTCTTATTTAATTCAATAGGTTTATAATCCACGTTATTTTGATATGTAGTAGCATCAGATACGGTAAGTGGGAGCTCCTTCAAGCTGACTCACATGCCCTTCTGACATATCCCCAGCATTTGTCTGAGCACTTCTTGGCTTTCTGGCATAAGATGTTCGATTCTGTAATTTTCCCCATACCACCCCTGGAATCAGTCACTTTTCTAAGTGCTGAGCCTTTTCAGAAGGAGATGGTTTTTAGAAACCAATATCTGGGTCTCAAGATATGCTCACTGCTAATGACATACAACTGCTTCTAGGCCTTTTCAGCAAAAAGAGCTAGAAGATATATTTTTATCAGTTCTATTTTTAAAAATTATATCCAACTTAAGAAAAACAATACATTTTCCACTACAGCATTTGGGAAGCATATATCTTACAGAAACATCCAAACAAAAAACTATATGGTGAAATGCTCATAATTATTGGCTAATTTTTCCTTTTAAATTTGGTACAAATTTTTGCTCTGCTACACAGTAGGTTAGTCATGTAAATTTTTCAATTTTATGAAAACAAAGCACAAATAAAACTGTAATTTAATCACTTCTGATATATAAGTCAAAGCTAGAAGAAACTCTTTTATGGTATAAAGCGGATTTAACAAAGACCAGGAATAATTAATATTTGAAAAATAATACAGAGGGCTTTAAGCCATTTTTTTCCTAAGATTATAAAATCTACTAAAATTAGCAAGTTGATCAGAGGAGAGAAATTAAATGAATTAATTTTAAAATACTAGTTCCTTTGACTTCCTTCACCCCCATAGGTACTGGAACTTTCCAAGGGTGTGAGAATCCTTGAGAAAACTACTCTACTGTTTCCACGTAACAGAAGGAGTTGGCTCAATCGTTCCGTGTGGAAAAGGAGAAAGCAGACTATTGACACGGACCTGTGCAAATGCCTGGATGCTCGCACACGACTGCACATCTAGTCCAGACAGGCTGATAGTAAGCCAGTCAGTGGACAGAACGCACTCTCAAAGCGCTGTTGTTGTTTGGTTTCCCAGATCTGTTCCTCGGGTTATTAAATTTTATCACAGACTTGCTTAAGTCATCATTCACCTAACCAGCATTTATTAACTATCTACTTTATTTCCAGAGCTCAGCTAGGTGCTCCCTCCAAATATACCTCCTCTTTGGCCTTACCAGCAAGTCCTTCAATGCTTCTTTTTACTCACTCTGCCACCTCTTCTGCTTCACTCCACCTGTTCCCTGCCCTCTGCAGACCTCACAGTACAGTACATTTCAGCCACCCTCCTGGCAGAATCCTCAGGATATTTCTGCATGATGAGACTCAAAATGTTACGCTTTTTCATAAGAACACTTGTTCTTCAGGTATACCACTTTGTAAACTGCCAATATGGAAGGTTAGCTAAGAATTTCCCAGCTACATTAGATGTCTGAAGCTCTCACACCACTCATTATGTGCTCCTATCTTTAACCTCTCTTTCTTTCGGTCTATGAAAGTGCTCACGTATCTTGCATATAAAAAAGCAGCAGCTTCTAGAAGAAAAGTTTTTCTTCCCATTTAGTCAACTACTGCAATCTGGATGTTATCCTGGAACTTCTCTCTCTTCCTCACTCAAACAAGTTATTAATTGATGGTTACTCTTCCCTGTGTTGTTCTATTATTCCTCACTCCAACTGCTTGTATGTCCTAACTCATCTCCTTGCCTCTAATCTCCCCTTCAAATCCTACCTTTTCCCACCTATCTCTCTACACACTGCTGCCAGAATACTCTTTATAAAACCCAAAAGATATCATATTTCTCCCATGCTTAAATGACTTCTTAGTGTCTAAAAATTAAAACCCAAGTCTTCATCATAAAATAGTCGTGTATTATCTATCTCACCCCTGTCCACCTGCTGTTACAGAAATCTTCATCCCCCTTGAGCCACCCACACTGTTTTGTAACATAAGCCCCAATCTTCATGAATGATAAATAAATCCCAGAACCCTGATGTTGACTGTGAATGTCCTGTGCTTATACCACTCCATCCTCTGGAGTCCTGAGGCTCCACTCCTGACTCTCATCTGGCAAAATATAGCGAAACATCGCTTCCTCTTTTAAGTGTTCCTGACCCATATGAGTAGAGCCCATCAGTCCTTCTACAAGAGCACACCATGTGTGTCTCTATTACAGCATGTCACACTTGAATGTAATTAACTTTTAACATCTGTCTTCCACTCTAAACTGTGAGTTCCTTGAAGTCAATAGATGCTTTAATCCATCACTATATTCTCTATGCCTATCACTCCTAATAGGTGTTCAATGAATATTGTTAAGTTAAATTAAAAAGTAGAATGCAAAAAAAAAAAAATTATTTAATAAAAATAAAAAGCAAAATGCAAATTGAGATGATAATCTCATACAGATAACATAAACCTGACTATTAAACATCCTTACCTGGTAACTAACTATTTTCTTTCCATCACTTCTAGTCTGAGGTAAGGTCAAAGGCCCAGATACCACCCAAACATCTTCAAACCTTTCTGTCAGCTCTCGACAGTACATTTCTATTCTGAAAAACAAATTTTAAAAAGTATGATATTCTCACATATACACATGTAAGACAGCAGCAAATCACATCAATCCCTACGAAAGATGCCAAGAAAAACTGCACCTGAGAAATTATCTTAAACAAGAATGTGGCACGAAACATTATAAGCATATACACAATGATGTTCCCAGTTTGCTCACTGCACAGAAAAAACTTTAAAATCACATACACTCACAAAACTATCGACATTTTTCTTTACATGCGCTCAGAGTACATTCTGGAATTCGAATTTCATGAACTTAAAACTTTTTTTTATGCCACAGTTCCCAACCAGCTTTCAAGAAGTATGTATCAATCCAACAAGATGATAGGCTTTATTCAACCATTCCTCCTGCAGGACAACTGGGCTTATGTTAACATTTCTTATATAATGCAACATTGCATTTGTCCTTGAAATTCCTTAGGACAAATTTCAAGGACCAGAATTACCGAATGAATTTAAAGACCCGTCATTGTATGTATAACTAACATTTTTAATAGGGTTATATCAATTTACTCAAAAATCCAAATTACACCACAGCAGTTTCATAACAATCTTTATAACACTGGGATTTATCATTTAAAAACTGTTTTTGTCAATGTAACAGATAAAAATGGCAAATAATGGTTTGGTTTTTTTCTCTTTTTTTCTTTTTTTGAGACAGAGTCTCGCTCTGTTCCCAGATTGGAGTACAGTGGTGCAATCTCGGCTTACTGCAACCTCTGCCTCCCAGGTTCAAATGATTCTCCTGTCTCAGCCTCCTGAGTAGCTGAGATTACAGGCACCCGAATGGCAAGTAGTTTTAATATGTACTTTCTTACACTGCAGTTGGGAGAGATTTTTTTTTTTGAGATGGAGTCTCACTCACTCTGTCACCCAGGCTTGGCTCACTGCAACCTCTGTCTCCTGGGTTCAAGTAATTCTCCTGCCTCGGCCTCCCGAGTAGCTGGGATTACAGGCACACGCCACCACGTCCAGCTAATGTTTTTGGAATTTTTAGTAGAGACACGGTTTAGCCATGTTGCCCAGGCTGGTCTCCAACTCCTGATCTCAAGCAATCTGCCCACCTCGGCCTCCCAAAGTGCTGGGATTACAGGCATGAGCCATTGCACCTAGCACAGTTGGAAGAGATTTCTAAATGATAGCAATGCATGTCCTCATTCCTCAGTTTCTTATCTAAAAAGTAAAATCGAATTATTTTTATAGGCTGGTGTAAGTGCAATGGTGTTTACAACTAATTCTTCACAACCAGTTACACACTTCTTTGTTCCTTCTCTACTCCCAGTGCTTCACTTGACTGGCCTTAAAAATATACTTTTTTAAACTATTTTTATAGCACATTATATATATATGTCCAATTACAAGGTAAAGTTTTCCTCCCAGGAATTTATCTCTTGGGAAAAGAAAATGTTAAATGCTCCCCAGGTATGTGATCAGCAAATCCAGAATATGGAAAGGAAGCTCTAGGATGAAGGTCCTAGATCCTCAATAAATAATTTGAATGGGAAAAAAAAAAAACAAGAAAGGAAAACCTACAGATTAACACCAATTGAAGAGATGTATCAACCAAATTTATGTGTCTATCTTGTTTGAATCCTATTTCAAACCAACCAGCAACAACAAAAAATTAAAGACAACCAGGAAAATTTGAGCACTCACTATGAAATTGGTAATAAAGAATCACTGTCAAATTCTTTAGGGGCATTAATAGTACTGTGGTTGTATTTTAGTAGGTGAAACAAATGTGGCCATGACTGACAACTGCTGAAGTTTCTCTCTGGTGCAGGGTGCTCTCCTAATCATTTTAAATCACAAAGCACTATATGGGGAAAAACAATCGCCTGAAAGGACCTCAAACCGTTAGTTTTAGATGCATAAAGAGACCACCTGACAGTGTCAGAAAAATGGAGAAGGCCCAGATTTTAGTGAGGTTCTATCAAAAACTGGTTAATAGTTATATTAAACTGCACCCCAACTTTTTTTAAGTTCAGGAAGTTTTTTTTTCAGACAGGGTCTTGCTCTGTTGTCGAGGCTGGAGTGCAGTGGCACAATCACCACTCATTACTGCCTCAAGCTCCTGGGCTCCAGTGATCCTCCCCACTCAGCCTCCTGAGTAGCTGAGATTAAGGCATGCACCACCACACTTGGTTAATTTTTTAAATTTTTAGTAGTGACAAGGCCTCACTCTGTTCCAGGCTAGGCTCAAACTCCTGGCCTCAAGCAATCCTCCTGCCTTGGCCTCTCAAAAGTGTTGAGATTATAGACATGAACCACTGACCCTGTTTTAAAGTTCGGGAGCTCCTGAAATACAAAACTTTGCTGTTGTTGTTGTTTTGTTTTGAGACAGAGTCTTGCCCTGTCGCCCAGGCTGGAGTGCAGTGGCACAATGTTGGCTCATTGCAACCTCTGCCTCCCAGGTTCAAGTGATTGTCCTGCCTCAGCCTCCTGAGTGGCTGAGATTACAGACATACAACACCAAGCCCGGCTAATTTTTATATTTTCAGTAGAGACGAGTTTCACCATGTTGGCCAGGATGGTCTTGAACTCTTGATCTCAGGTGATCCACCCACCTCAGCCTCCCAAAGCGCTGGGATTACAGGTGTGAGCCACCGCGCCTAGCCAGCCAAAACTGTTTTTTTAAAAAAGCTAAAAAATATTGGAACACAAGAAAAAATAATAGTGTTCACTGAACACACTCAAAAAAGATGATCCTTCAATTATTAAGATTATTATTTTGAGTAATTTATTTCAAAACTTGGACTTTTGAACAGGGGCAACTATGATAAAAAAAAAAAAGGTAGGCTATGTTTTGAAGTCTAATCTTCCACAGAAAATTGTACTCCCAAAATACAACAAAGAAAACTGGCCCAAAGTACTTACCTTCAGAGGCTTAGTTTTTGAAAAACAAAGACAGAAATAGCTATTAGGCAATCAGTACATTCTCCTGTCACTTCATTTATCTTCCATAGAATCCTGTTTTTAAAACTCTCATCTCTCACCTGTTCCAATATCCAGAATTATTATCAAAATCCTGAGGCACAATGTTAGAAAGGTAAAAGGTTTCAGCCATGGCTTTCTGTAAAGAAAGAAACATAGTAACTTGCACTGAAATGCTTTCTCCTTTATATCTTATTAAAATGACACAGAAATATAGTTTATTTATACATTAGTGCTAGGCAACTACTGACTACTCATTTCAATAAATGAAAGCCGTAATTATTCCAGGACAGAAAGCTCTTATAATAATTATTCAAAATGAGGACTATAAAGTAAGTAGTTAGGTAGGCTTAACTTCATCAATTCCAAAATCCAAACCTATAATGTGAATTCCAAGAATTAAGTATTTCCAACACAAAGCTTACAGGTAAATTCTGGTTTTAAGCCTCTGGCAAAGAGTTTCTCAACAAAGATCAATTTTCACAAATGTTATTTTAGTACAATACAAATACACTAGTTCAAAAGTGGCAAAGAAAATGTTCTTCTGAATATCTTCACTATGTATTCATTCACTTCACATCTGTGACCCAAATCGACAAGGCTCTTCCTCACTGTATTTTCTTTATTGACCTATACTAACTGCCAATGCTACCAGTACCTTCTCTTCAAGCAGTCGCTCTCAATCTTGGGTGTACAAAGGAATATTGAAAATATTGATATTGCTGCTTTAAAAATATTGATATTGATGCCTGGGTCTCATCCCTGAGACTTTCCGACTTTATAAGTATGAGGTTCAGGTCTGGGCATCAGATCTGTGAAAACTTCTGCAGGTGATTATAATGAGTGTCCAAGGTGGAGAATTACTGTCTTAATGACATAATCACCAATAGTTTGCATAACAAATGTTAGTGTCATAAAAGATACTCCTTCTCCTTTTTGGCAAGGAAATCATTTTAGATTAAAGCAGACTAAAGAAATATGACAACTAAATGCAATGTGTGATTCACGACTGGATCAAACAAGCTATAAAGGACATAATCAGGACAGTGTGGGAAAGCTGACTATAAATTGTATCTTAGATAGTATTACTGCACAAATACATAAAAATGTGTTAGTGTACACCTCTCGGTAAGATGCTTGTATTTACATATATTACACTCATAATACAAATACACCCATTCTTAGATGATGCATACTCCTGAGCAAACTATTAAGAAATATAACATAGGCCGGGCGCGGTGGCTCACGCCTGTAATCCAAGCACTTGGGAGGCCAAGGTGGGTGGATCACCTGAGGTCGGGAGTTCAAGACCAGCCTGAACAACATGGTGAAACCCTGTCTTTAAAAAAAAAAGAAAAAGAAATAAAACATTATGTCTGCAACTGTCAATGATTGCAGAATTTACATATGTATCTCTAAAGTAAATGCATCAGTGTATTTGTTGTACTATTTTTTTACCTTTTCTATAAATTTCTACAAATTTAAAAATTTTTCAAAATAAATTAGCCAGGCATGGTGGCATATGCCTGTGGTCCTAGTTACTCAGGAAGCTCAGACAAGAGGATTATATAAGCCTAAGAGTTGAAACATACAGCAGGCTATAATCTCACTACTGTACTCCAGGCTAGGCATCAAAGTGAGACCATCTCTAATTACTAATTAAAAATAAGTAAGTGGCTGGGCACAGTGGTTCACGCCTGTAATCCCAGCACTTTGGGAAGCCAAGGTGGGCGGATCACTTGAGGTCAGGGAGTGTGAGAGCAGACTGGCCAAAATGGTGAAACCCTGTCTTCACTAAAAATACAAAAATTAGCTGAGCATGGTGAGGCACACCTGTAATCCCAGCTTCTCAGGAGGCTAAGGCATGAGAATCGCTTGAACCTGGGAGGTGCAGGTTGCAGTGAGCCAAGATTCTGCCACTGCATTCCAGCCTAGGCGACAGAGTAAGTGAGACTCCATCTCAAAAAAAAAAAAAAAGGGGGGGAGTAGCTTCAGCTCCCAGTGACTTTCCGGTTCCCTTCATACAGCACTTAGTTTTCCTCATTCAACCTATTTAAAAATGTCTCTGCATGTGACTGAAAGAAGAGAAATAAAGTCGGAAGAAAAATAAGAGTATGGAGATTCTCCAGTTTTGAGGTTTGGCTCCTGGGTTTTTCATCTCTAATTCCTGTTGGATGCACAACATCAGCCTCATATTCCCATCCCTCCCCCAAGTATGCCTACACTTGAAAATTTGTTATTTCCTGCTGGAGCCATGTGTCCTCGTGACCACCCACTTCCAACGTAATCCTCGTTGAAGGCACTGAAGGTTGGAGGGATACTGGGATCGGGCTTAAATTTACAATGCTTTCTGTCTGCGTCACCTGAAGAAAAACACACAAAATGGGTACATTATCAGTAAACGAATATCCCTCAAGATTCTCTAAGCAAGGCAAGCTGGATGCTACTGGCTGGGATCTCTCCAAGCAGCTAGTATTAGGGACTGCATGCATGTCTCAAGTTCCTGGGATAGTTCAGATACTTCATCTGAATTTAGAAAGTACTAGTCTAGGAAAGAATGCTTTTCATATAGTGTAGCTATCTCATATAATTTTGACTCTAGCCTTTCCAGTTAAAGAAAAACTCCTCTGAATTGTATTTAAGTAAAAAAAAAATCACCAGTCAAAATGCTAAACTATATAAAAAGCTTGGCTACTAAATAAACTCTTATTTTTTTTAACAAGACACCCATGTATTGTATTTTGCAGAACTGCATTTGACAAGTTTGTGTGTTCTGAAATAACGGATATATATAGCCACAAAACAATTTGTTCCAGGCAGGCACAGCCTTGGGAAGAGGAGTGTCTCTGATATCTTGCTTACTGCCTCTTAAGCCATGACAAAATAAACATTTAAGTTATGAGTTCCACCCAGAAATTGCTAAAACAGAATATTTGAGTACCACATAGGAGAAAAGAAATCTCAGATTTTGTTTACCTTCTGACACCTCCAGAATGGTTTGCCACAGAAAACATTAGCAAATCCTAACACAAACTATTGCGCTATCATGAGGTAAGATCTTAAACTACAAAAATTATGAGAACAAACAAAACATACTCAGACTGCTACTGGAAGAAGTGTAAAGTGGAGAGCAATGAAGTCACTGATTCCAAGGTGATTTCATTCAGCCAAGAAAAATTTACTATCGGATACCAAAGTTCACAGTAAAACATCAAATAAGTAGCTTTTTAGAATCACTTTATAAAGAATAATATAGAAAAATTATCATTGGTAAATTTCTTAGTGTCATTACCATTGGAATCATTTCCTTCTACACTTAATTATCTCTGCCTGGTGCTCAATACCCTTGAAAAACTCTTCGTAAGAATTTCCAAAGGCCTAAGAAGATACCTTCCTTGAGAAAAGATGTAAATCTGCTGCTGGAAGGTGTCTAGCAACATTACCATTGGAGAACCACATTAAACCAAGCTCAGGGATTAAGGTTCCCTGATCTCCACTCGATGCACTGATTTGGGCTGTAAGTCTGCATGACAGCCAGTTTTTGACCTAAACTTCTCTGGAACACTTTTTATCTTCCTTTTGACCTTTCTCTGCTCAGTGCCAAGACACCTTCCATGCAGTACATGGGCAGGGAAGTTAGTCCTGGTTCCCTCTTCCCTGAGGGTGTCGCCCTTTGGAGTCCCAGGGTAACACGGGAGGGGCTCCTACACTGCAGGACCTACAGAACAGTCTTGCTTGGATGAGCCTTAGGTCTTTCCTTCAATCTTCCTCACCCCATAATGTTGTGAATTCAAAGGCAAATGTGGTTTTGGTTTGCCAGGACTGCGCTTACACCTCTTTGAAGTCGCTTTCTCCCACAAACGCGGACCTGATAATTCACCACTATGCTGCTGGCTCTTCATTTTTCTTAAGTGATTTTTTTAAAAGATACATTTTTAGTTGGGCACAGTGGCACATGCCTGTAATCCCAGCTACTCAGGAGGCTAAATTCAGGAGGGTGACTTGAACCCAGAAATTCAAGAGTAGCCTGGTCAAAATATCCAAACCCCCATCAATAAAAAAAAAAAAAAAGTTAAAATATATATATATATATATATATATATATATACTTTTTATGTACTAACATTTTCAGTTTTCAGCAGGAAGAGTCTGTCTGAATAACTCAATCCATCATTACTGAAAATAGAAGATCTTTTACATTAAAATCAAGTAAAACACAGGTATATTGCTTCCTATTTTCAAAGAATATTAACTGGCTCTATTTTAGCGCCTCAAAGGTACACAGCTCACAATTTTTATTATACAATATAAAATGCACAGCTTTTTTTATACACTTGATAAAGTTTTCACTTACATCAGTTTCTCTGTAGCAGCAAGTACATTCCAAGCCTCCTGTCACTCTGCTTGTTGCTGTGCACTCTAGGATGGCACACGCTTACTTTACATCAGCATTTTGAGATGCATAGCCATACACACATTTTAAAGCAAAGGAGAGTATGTGCAACACACAGCAAATTAGAAAGCAAGTAACGAAAGGGAACAAAACAACTATGACAAAAGGTAATATCCTTAACCTAAAAGAGCCTCTACAAACAAATTCAACCCTCTGCCTAATTTCCATTCACTCTTCAGTCCACTTTTTCAGAGAAGCCTTACTAATCAAAATCAGGTTCTCCTGCTATAATCTCTCATCACACTTTTTTTTTTTTTTTTTTGAGAAACCATATCCCTCTGTTGCCTAGGCTGGACTGTGTGGACTGGGCTGCTGTGATCCTCGCATCTCAGTCCCCTAAGCAGCTGGGACTACAGGGGTGTACCACCATGCCCAGCTAATGTGTGTATTTCTTGTAGAAACAGGGTTTCGCCATGTTGGCCAGGCTGATCTCAAACTCCTGAGCCCAAATGCCTCAGCCTTCCAAAGTGTGGGGATTGCAGGTGTGAGCCACCCCTCCCAGCCTCTCATCAAAACATCCTTTTATCTAAAAGAGATTCTATAAATAATTCAAAAAAAGACTAATTCACAACATGTTAACCCTCACTGATAATCAATAAACACAAGTAAAATCAACATTAAATAGGTAAAGCTCAGTAACGCTCACCATGGGTGAGGCTTGAGAGAGAACAAACAGTGATGGTAGGAGTGTAAACTCGAAGAATCTACCGAGAAACCAATTTAACATCAATTATCAAGACCTGGTAATCCCACAGGGCCCTACAAAGACTGGAATAAACTGACACACCTGCGTACTTCTCCAGCCTCATTTCACATCACCTTCTCCCTCATTCCAGCCACCGGCATTCTTTTAGTTCCCTAAAAGAACAAAACTCCTCTGCATATTGAGGCCTTCAAAAATGCAAGAGTTCCTTTCTTCCCAGAATGCTCTTCTCCTCATCCCATGGCCCACTTGACCCCCTGCCTAAGTAATTTCCATTCACTCTTCAGTCCACTTTTTCAGAGAAGCCTTAGTAATCAAAATCAGATTATCCTGTTATAACGTCTCATCACACTTTTTTTTTTGAGACACGGTCTCCCTCTGTTGCCTAGGCTGGAGTGTGATGCTATGAAATATCTTGGCTCATTGCAACCCCCACCTCCTGGGCTCAAGAGATCCTCCCAACTCAGTCCCCCAAGTAGCTGGGACTACAGGAGTACATCACCATGGCCAGCTAACTTTTGTATTTTTTGTAGAAACAGGGTTTCGCCATGTTGGCCAGGCTGGTCTCAAACTCCAGAGCTGAAACACCTCAGTCTCCCAAAGTACTGGGATTACACGTGTGAGCCACCGCTCCAGCCACTTATCAAACTGTTTACTGTTCCTTAATTATACTCTACTAACTTGCAATCACTTCCTTTGAAAAAATTATTATAATTATACATCTATAATTATCTGTTTAATAGGTCAACCCACTCTCCCAACTCAAAGTGTCATGGGAGTAGAGATCCTCTAGTCACACATATGTCCCCAAGGGTTGTCACAGTGGCAGACACATAGTAGGCACATAAATATTTGTTAAGGTAAAACTGAATGGTGCTCATTGCTACAATATTTATGACTCCCAACTAGTGTGTCAAGATAATGGATCTTTTCCGCCCTGAGACAGTTGGCAAGGGTCTGGCTTTCTGGCTGTCAGGCAGGGTTCATTTAACCAGTAAGCCATATAAATACAATTTTCTACATGTGCTATGATATGAAAAAGGTTGTGAATATAATAATCACCCCTGTTTCAAATTTGGAGACATCTTTTGTAAATACTGTTACTTCAATTTTTTTATCCAACCACCTACCCATTATCTTGCTTTTAGAAATATGTTCAAGAACCCATCGAGGCACCCGCTTTGCCTGGTCATAAGACAGAGCGTGATTAGTGTAACACCTTGCCTCTGTTCCAGTTAAAGGGAATCCAAATTGTTCCAAGACAGCCTTTTCCGCAGATCCTAAGAATGAAAAAAAAAAGGCAGAGACAAAGAAAAAAACAGCAACAATTAGTAGCTCTTAAGAATGAAAGATTATAAGGAAACGGAGAACGGTGTGATTTACAAAGTACTGGCTTAGGAGTCTAACCAACCAGAGCACCTCGTTTTTGCAATGACTTATGAGGCAAAAAAAACAGACAGTTGGCAAAGTACTGATTTGCCTATAATCAGTGGATAAACTGCAGCCACTGCATTAACTTTTTAATAAGAACTTGATCTTACTGGGCTTTCACACGGAATTTCCAAATCATCTCTAAAGCACTGATACGCGTCCCGTTGCAAGATAACAGTAAAACTGGTAATGTTTTTCCTAGTGGAAGACACCAAGCACACACTCAATAGTGAGTCACTTCCGAGACAATCCTCCTCTGACGCCTCCTCAAATCCTCAACCCACCAGAGTAGTTCTCTTGCTAGATGCCAAGTATCCAAAGGAGCAAGTTAAATTAGCACGTCGGCAAAGTGCAAGAAATTAGCACGTGTTAATTTTTTTTTGGTCAAATACAAGGTACCCATTGCAACATGAGGATTTATACACTTTGAAGGGGTAACAGGTATGCTTCAACTGAACAATCACGACAGAAAGGCCGTTAGTTAACTAATCTGCTAAAACGATGTGTGAACTTATTCCTTCATCCACACTTACTGAACGCCCATTATGTACCAGGAACTGTGCTGGTTAGATGATGGAGGCCAGAACGGACACAGCCTCCAGTCTTCCGGAGCTAAGAATCTTCGTGGAGGCCACAGACATTAAAACAGATACCGCCATGAATAATCTGGGGGAAGGTGGGGGAGGGTCCCGTGCAGAAAGCGAAGATGCCCGGTGGAAGGAAGGAAGGACCTGAGGGAGGCAGGCGAGACGAGAGGTTGGGAGAGGAGGCCGAGCCGGGAGAAAAAAAAGGTCGAAACCAAGGGCCGGGCTCGGGGCCCAGGCAACGGTGAAGGCTGCGCGTTAAGGTTGCCATTCATACCCCAGGTAAGAGTCGGGGCCCGAAACCTCGGCCAGGGCAGGGAGGGCGGGCCCACAGACTTACCATCCGGCTCCTTCCCTGCCAACGCTGCCTCAGCGCCCTGACTCCGGAAGAACTGCAGGGCCGCGAGCCCAGCTCCCGCAGCGCCCACTACAGCCCCAGCCACGAAGCCACTCAGAAAACGTCGGGAGCCCCAGAGGCGAGAAGCGATACTCTTAGCAGCCATCTTGCTCGAGGTAGAGGCCTTTCACCACGGCGCATGCGCACGCAGGCACGCCCCCCCCCCCCCCGGCACCCGCCAAGCTGAGGCCCTCGCGCGCCCCCTGGTGACACACCTGGGCGCCCTGGCGCACCCCCGCTTCGTCCGCGGTCCACTGGACCGGACGATGGTTGCGAGGATGATGTTTTGAGGGCTTACAGGTGTGCTGTACATAGTCTTGAGAAGAAAATGCCTTTAGTCCCATTTAATAGGTGAGTAAACACTTGCACATGGTTGCACTAAGGTCTCCAGAGCCTATATTCCCACTCAGGACTATTTATTTATTTATTATTTATTTAGAGAGAGGGTCTTTATCTACAGACAGGGTCTCTGTTACCCAGGCTGCAGAACAGTGGAATGATCATAGCTCACTGCGATCTAGAACTCTTGGGCTTAAGCGATCCTCCTGCCTCAGCGTCCTGAGTAGCTGGGACTACAGGCTCGTGCCACATTGCACGGCTCATTTTTTTTTTTTTTTTTTTTTTTTTTTTTTGGTGGGGGTCAGTAAGCAGTAGAGAAGGGGGTCTCCTTATGTTGCCCAGGCTGGTATCCAACTTCTGGCCCCAAGCAATCCTCCTGCCTCAGCCTCCCAAATTGCTGTAATTTCAGGTGTGAGCCACTATGCCCAGCCTTCTCTTTTAAACGAGAATAATACGTAGACCATAGCATTCTTGTGAGGATTAGAGATGACACACGCAAAATGTTTAGGGCAGTACCAGGGCATGTCATTAAGTGCTCTATAAATGTTAGAAATTTTGAGTCATCTCTACTGTTTGTCTTGGTAGAATATAAAATCCAGATTGCCGAATGCCTCCTGGCAAAGAAAAGATAGATGCATTTCATGGACCACCACTCACAAATAAGTGAGTCTTCATTTTGCAGCACAATCTCCAGCATTCTGTGTGGATTTACTTCTTAACAGAACCTTCAAGTTTCCTATTTCTCAGGTAACTGACGAATATGTTTCATCTGATCCCACTGATGATTCACTGAGCAGGAGGCCACTTCTAACAACCTACTCAAGTGTACACATTATTTTGACAGCCTCAGATGGGAGGCTACCCCCCTGCCAGGAATACCTCTTGTGAAAGACTCTGACTGGTTGTTATATCAACCAGAGCCCTTCCTAGGGATTTTGGATCTGGTACTCTCTCCGGGTAGCAAAGCTGTGACGTGAAACTCTGGCACTGGACCAGGCGCAGTGGCTCACGCCTGTAATTCTGCACTTTGGGAGGCCGAGACCAGCAGATCACTTGAGGTCAGGAGTTTGAGACCAGCCTGGCCAACACGGTGAAACCCCGTCTTTACTAAAAATACAAAAATTAGCCGGTGTGGTGGTGGGCACCTGTAATCCCAGCTACTTGGGAGGCTGAGGTAGAACTGCTTGAACCCAGGAGGCGGAGGTTGTGGTGAGCTGAGATCACACCACTGTACTCCAGTCTGGGTGATAGAGTGAGACACTGTCAAAAGAAAGAAAAAGAGAAAGGGAGGGAGGGAAGGAGGGAGGAGAAAAAGCAAGCAGCTCTGGCACTGTCTACAGCCTTGTTTCCTGCTAAGTAGTCAAAGGAGCACATACATCTGGCCTTGCCCTGAGCAACAATGGAAGAAATACTGGACACAGGTGAAGGCCTGTAATGCTGTGACCCCAGCTCCCAAGGCTCCTGAAGACCATGTGCATCCTGCCTTTCTGAAGGCTTAGCTAGCCATTTCCCCCAAGATCCTTTCAGTGAAACCCCCTTACCTGTCACCTGCAACCGAGTCCTGACAAATAGAACCAGACAACACCGGTATCTGTGGCTTCAAGGCTGCTTCAGCAGCCTTCCCCCAAGTTTACTAAATACATAATCACTGAAGTACCCTATTTCTCAAGGCCCTTGCAAGTGCCAGACACTGTGTTAAGTACGAGAGAGAGAAATGGTAAACGGCTTTTCCTAATCTAGATCCACTACTTCTAAACAACGGTGTAACCCCACGTTTGGTCCCACGGGAAGGGCTGCCTGCCTCTGGGCCTGTTTGTCCACCTGTAAAATTGGAATTGGGCCAGTGATTTGTAAACTTTAATCAGGGTTCCCGGGGTTCCTTAAGAAGGGATGAGAGGGCAAGTGAAATGGCCCTTTAGCCCTCTTCTACTTGCTCATTCAGACGAGCTGGTTTTATAAACCAAGTCCCGTGCCTAATTTCTCTTGGTGAAAAAATTCCTTTGCTAAAGGCAAAATTTGACCAGATGACTCCTAAGGTCCAACCTTTCAGCTTTTCCAGCTCCAAGATCCTGTGTCAAAAATGTCAACCCTTTGCCCTCCTTCATTGGGGGCACTCACTAATAAAAGGTGAACTTTCTAAATGTGAAACAGCAAAGACAGCCAAATGTTGGGCAACTGGTCCCTGAATAAACCTTTCTCCAAAAGCTTCAAGCAGTTGCTTAATTCTCTAAAAAAGGGTGAATTAAAAGCGTGTTTTGCCACTTAGGCGAATATGAGTTATAGACCAAAAAAACTTAAGTCCAGAAAGCAGTGAGGTGATTTCTGGAGCCTTCCTGCTTTGCTAGGTATTAAAGACTAACATTATTTTATTATTGGGGAACAATGAATTCATTCAGTAAGATTAAGTCTGGATCTCTGAAACCTGGGACCTGGTTTGTTGATTCCAGGTTGGGGATAAGGACCCATAATTGTATTTTTTAACAGCTTAGCAAATGACTCCAGGACTCGGCAACATTTGGGAATGGCAGAGCTTGTCATCTGCAACAGTCCTGAATACAACTTATTTTCAAAGTTTCTCTGCTCCACTTAAAACAACATTGCTCAGGGTGGTCTGTAAAGTATAGGTCTGGTTGCAAAGGACTGGGGAACAGGGGAGTGTCTTGGACATTTGGAAAATATGCTACCCTGCAGAAACTTACCAAAATCCCGGAACAGTTCCTTCAGGAGAATGGTCCCCATTCATAATATTCCCAACTAGACCCTGGACTTCTGAATAGCAGAAATGGAGACTCGTGGTGCTCAGCTCCAGCCCCACAGGACCATAGCAGGCTAGGCATTCAGCCAATGTTTTGTTTTGTTTTGAGACGGAGTTTCAGTTGTTACCCAGATTGGAGTGCAATGGCACAATCTCGGCTCACCACAACCTCCACTTTCTGGGTTCAAGCAATTCTCCTGCCTCAGCCTCCTGAGTAGCTGGGACTACAGGCACGCGCCACCATGCCCAGCTAATTTTTGTATTTTTAGTAGAGACG
>CAUYOR010094026.1:0-14702 GCA_963573925.1 Callimico goeldii
GCTGCTGCGGTCTCTGCCCTGCTGCCATGGGCTATGCCCTGCGGCGGAGTCTCTCTGTTGTGGCTGGTTGCCTTGGCAATGGCAGACTGCGTCAGCAATGGGAGTGTACCTCAGTAGGGCGGGTTGCCTTGGTAATGACAAGAGATGCCCCTCCCCCACCGAGCTGCACTGTCCTCGGTTCAGCTGTGCCTGCAGTGAAACTCTCCGCCGGGAGCATTTGGAATCGCGGTTTTGTTTGTCCCACTGCGCTGGCCCAAACGCCGTTTCTCTGGAATCTCCTGGTCTGGCTCACTGTTTAAGCCCCGTTCAATCAGATGGATATGCCAATCTGCCCTCCCAAGTCTCAGATTGCCGGTTCAACAGGGCACCCAGACCAGTGCTCTTTGTGCGGAGCGCTGTGGAGCACCGTGCCGCTGCAGCGTTGGCCGCCGGCTGCACCAGCCAAAACCTCTGCACTGGCATCCTGCGTCTCTCAGATACCTGTGAATTTCCTCATTCTGTGGGCAACAAAGATCCGTCTGGAAATGCGGCCCTGACTCACCCTCTGTGCGTTCACTGGGAGCTTCAATCCTGGGTTGTTCTCACCACACCATCTTGAGCCCCTCCCCTTTTTTTTTTTTGAGACAGAGTTTTGCTCTTGTTACCAGACTGGAGTGCAATGGCGCAATCTCGGCTCACCGTAACCTCCGCCTCCTGGGTCCAGGCAATTCTCCTGCCTCAGCCTCCTGAGTAGCTGGGATTACAGGCACATGCCACCATGCCCAGATAATTTTTTGTATTTTTAGTAGAGACGGGATTTCACCATGTTGACCAGGATGGTCTCGATCTCTTGCCCTCATGATCCACCCACCTTGGCCTCCCAAAGTGCTGGGATTACAGGCGTGAGCCCCTGCACCCAGCTACAGATAATTTTAAAGGTTTTCTTTAATACACAGTGACAAGTAAATAAGGAATTTGCATAATTTTAAATTTGATTAATATGCATCAAGTTAAATAGTGATAGAACTGATCTAATACATTATTTAAATATGCCATGGCATGAGAAAGAAGAAATAAATACCAAAGGGAAGCTAAGTTAGAATGAGATCAGTGTACCAACAGAAGATGTGACGTTAGATATAAACACTGGCTGCGTATTCATTGTGAGGAAAGGGAAAGAATGGTTGAGTCTATAGGTTCCAGTGGATTGCTTCATTTGGTGGTGTTGGACCAGGAATTCACTTTTAAATTGTACTGTACTCTCAGTAAAATAATAATATTAACTTAAAATAAAGGGTGAAGAAATTTTCTCACTGAGCAGTTATGTGATTTGGCTTACCAAGGTAATAAGCTTACCAAGAAGCCCTGAGCAAACACTCAATGCTTCTGATCATAAATTTAAAGCAAGACTGGTTCATACCATTGTGTGTGCATATGTGTGTGTGTGTAAGCAAAGCTGGTTGCTTTCACATTAACTGATACATTTAGAAGGTTACATAGAAATAGTTTTTTCTGGGTATGAGATTTACTCAGGTTAAGCATGGAAGTAAAATTGATATTATCTGACAAGAAGTAATTATATTAATATACCATGAATTCTAAGCTGGGTAAGGAGGGGAGAATGAAGAGTGGCAAATGTAATAGAGTTAAGGAACTGGAGCTTAAGATGAAGTCAAAGTTTTTTTGTTTGTTTTAAGTGGGAAAAGTAAGAGGCATAAGTTGCAAAAATAGAAATTGTAAATCATAGCAGAGATTGCATGAATCTGAATTTCTGGAGATGGTGCAGTAATTAGCAATGATAAACACTAAAGTATAAGAGGACTAGACTATGAGGTATGGAAGAATAAAACTGTATGATTGATGAAGAGCTCAAGGAGTCAGAAGTCCCAAGAGGTATATAAATGGCACATATGTGAAGCAGACCTTATATGTCTCATTTTACATTTTCTGTCTTTTAGTTTCACAGGGAAAAAATGAAATTACTATTTATTTATTGAATCCACTATGATAAATAGCAAAAATGACTACAAATTATTTCATTTATCAAGAAGTAGAGTCTATTTCTGTAACTTTTAAATTGGTATGGATTATGTGAATTCCTGTGGCCAATGGGAAATTAGCAAACATTGAAAGCAGAGACTTGGAAAGCACTTTAGCATTTGGGTTTCCCATATGTGCAGTGTTTTGACCTTTCAACTTCCATGTGAAGAAGCCCAGACTATCCTCCTGAATAATAAAAAACAAGGGGCAGTCTCTTCCAAATTGCCAAGAGCCTGCTTACTGTCAGTCATGTGATCCAGTTCACCACAAATCATCAAGTTTCTCACTGACAGCAGAAAACAGCTAGGCTGGCTCAGTTAAGACTTTCCAACAAACCTACAAAATTAGAAACCACATACATAATGATTGGCTTAAGCCACTGACATTTTTGAAGTAGTTTGTTATAAGGCAGTAGATAATGGAGAAAGATGTTGTGCTTAGAAATGGTGTTTACTTTTGAAAGGAAAATAGTGAAGACCAGAAAAAGCAGGGAAGAACTATTACGTGAAGCTAGAAAAAAAAAAGGTGAATAACCTTTAAATGAAGGCTAAAAAATCAGTGAGAAAATTTGTATGATAAGAAGGAAAAAAAGGGTAACTTTTGTTATTTTGTAGTAAAACAGCTGTCGAAACTATCACACCCTCTAACTTTACAGGATTTTACAGGTATGTAATGAAACTATCTAGCACGACATTAATATTGGATGTATTTGGGGGAAGGGTATGGGTAACTTGACCCTGTAGATCTAAGGAAGTGTATCCAAGTCTGCCTTCTAGACATTTTAGATCACTTTTTTTTTGCCCCCTGAAACAGGGGTTTGCTCTGTTGTCCAGGGTGGAGTGCAGTGGTGCCATCATAGGTCACTACAGCATTGACCTGGCCTCAAGCAATCTTTCCTCATTTGCCTCCCAAGTAGCTGGGACTCCAGGTGTATATCACCATGCCTTGCTATTTGTGTGTATGTGTGTGTGTGTGTATGTGTGTAGATAGGGTCTCCCCATATTGCCCAGCTTGGTCTCACACTCTTGGTCTCAAGGGATCCTACCACCTTGGCCTCCAAAATTGCTGGGATTACCAGGTGTGAACCATTATACCTAACTAGAATCTTGTATTTTAACCCTAAGAGCAGAATTACATGAAACATTCTGGATCCCTGGAGTAAGAGTGAGCACATTTTTCATGTGACAGAAATGTAAACAAATTGCAGCCAGAGGAGAATTGTTATTGAATACCAAATGCTCACAAATTCTTCCCTTTCTTTGAAGGTAGGGCATTTTCCATTTCTTGAACCTGAAACAGTCACGTGACTTTCTTTGGGAGTGTGACTTTTTATAAATGTAACACAAGCAAAGACTTGATAAGTGCTTGTATATTGGAATAGACTTCTATTGCAGCTTTTGTAAATGTGCAATCAGTATTTGAAGAAATTCAGAGTAGTTTGCTGAATGACAAAAGAAATAATAAAATCCAGGTGTCTCTGTTGCTCTAAATAGCCTGCGAGAGCCACATATGGGAATAAGGATACCCTTGATTGTCTGGATGCAAGATGACCCATCAGTTGATAGCAAATATATATACTTCTGGACAAACCCCACAGCTATCAGCTGACCTGTCCCAGACTCAAGAATCAAGTGATCTTTTGTTCACGTGCATTTGAGGCCAAAAGTTTCAACTTAACCAATTTTATTTATTTATTTTCAAATGCATGAAATAGAGGAGACAAAGAACAACTGATATTTACTGATATAACTGTGCAATGATTAAATGGTTAATGTTGAAACCACTAAATTTTGAGATGCTTCCTTAAGCAAGGAAATAACTAATAATCTTTTCCCTCTAGAGATCACTTTGCTGTCAGTGGGCTTTGAAACCACCACTGTATTTTATCCAACCATAGTAATATAAGAACATTCTCATAATATGGCAAATGACATTGTCTCTTTAATTTACCACAATGATATACACTTAAGAGAAAACTAAACTGAAAACATAATTATGTCAATGTGTAGGAAGCTTTTATTTTATATTTTTAAGAAATCCATCTGGCACTATTCTGTATTATATGAGTTATATTTTGGTAGAAATTGTTTTAAGTATTAGCTTCTAAGATCTGATTTTACACATATAATTATCTATCAGCTTTTTCTTACCACATGCTCAGTCGACTTTCATAGTAGAGATACGTCTTATCCAAAACATATACATTAAGGATTTGTAGCATTATTGTATGTAGTTATTAAGAATGGCTTACACCCTTTTGAAGTGACTTAATTCATTATATTTGTGCCTATAATTTTAACAAAATGTATAAAAAAGAAGACCTCATGGTAGTTCATGTTCTAGGCATTTTACAACAAATGATAAGGGACATAATACAGATATGTGTTGCCTCATTATTCAAAGAATTAAAAACATTTATCAGACTCACTAGAATTTACTGATCCAAACTCCTCTAACAATTAGACTTTGAATAGTCAATGAGAATGTATTTCTTCTCCTTTTTCAGCTATTCACAGAATATGTTATCAATTTTCTGTCACTCTCTCTCCCTGGAGAAACAAATATTATTTTGATTCTATAGAGAAAATAAAAGAGGTATCCTGAAAAATAAAAGTGGATTTGAGTTTTTTTTCTTTCTGTGTAAGAATTCAGACATTAGCAGCACTGAATCTTATCAGATCAATTCCCTGCAGAAGGCTAACGTCTGCAGTGGTCCAGGACCTGTAAACTCTAGATGTGGGAAAAGAATGATAAAGGGAAACTACGAAATATTCCTTTACTAACCCGTGCATGCAAAGCATGTCGATTGCCCCTGGTTTTAACTATCTGTACTGTGAATAAGAGCTCTATCAACCAAGTAGTTAAAGGTGAAAGACTTTCCTATTATCCTTTTAATTCCAATAAAACTATTCAACCAATTTTATTCACTTACACTGTTAATAAATTAGACCCTATGCTTTAGAAACCTTGTTCAAGTTGAAAGCAGAAAAAAATGGTCTTATCTTTCAAATTTTTCTCTCCAATTTCTACATATTAATTAATCTTATGCACTGACTTTTGAACTATGGAAACAAATTTCATTTTTATATTTAGTCAAGTAAAAATCCTATGTAAAGGAAAACGCAACACAAGGTGAAACTCCATCTCAAAACACCAAAAAAAAAAAAAGAAAACTCAGAGAATGCGAACTTGCTATGCAGTTTAATATTGATTCCAGAACATACCCATTGCATAGGAGGTGGGCAAGGCATCCATGTTAGCTAGTTGAAATACAAATTGATTTTGTAAATTAAGGAAAGTCAGGGTAATCCAGACCTCACCATTAAAAGGAAACTAAACAAGAAATTTAGGATGAGTTTGGTATAATTTGTGTTACTCTAATCAGAGGAATTGATGCAATCAAAAGCTCCTTTTCATTCACACTAGGTGGAGAGAAATGTCCAAATTGAAGTTGTAGCCACACACATTTCCAATCAAATTTCCCTGGTGATCGGAACTTCAAATTACAGTGCTCGTGTTGAATGCATGTGAGATTACACATGAATTAGCCTGGCATGCTGACTCATGCCTGGAATCCCACCACTTTGAGAGGTCAAGGTGAGAGGATCGCTTAAGGCCAAAAGTTTAAGACCATTTTAGGCAACCTGGGAAGACCCTATCTCCACAGAAAAAAAAAAAGGATAATGCGCTTTTGTAGTCCTGGCTACTCAAGAGGCTGAGGCATGAGGCTGGATTGATCCCAGGAGTTCAAGGTTATAGTGAGCTATGACCACACCCCAGCACTCTAGCATGGGTAGCAGAGTGAGACCCTGTCTCTAAAAGATGAATTGATAATTAAATAATTAAAATACATTAATTAAGGCAAGAAACTCAAATCAGCAAGCACCAACTAGGAGAAAGGCGTGTGGAGGATTTTTCTAGCAGTTTGCCACAAGAACAAGCATAAAGGCTGGAAGGGATGGATATGATAAGTACAAAGAGCGTGACTTAAGTCTAAGTATTTAAAGAGAGGAATTTTCTGAATACACACAACGTTTCCCATATCTGACAAACTTGAATCAGAATGATTATGAAGTAAAGATTCTGTGATGAATATCTGGCATACATCATTGAATCTACTTCCAAACCTCCTGGGGATAATTTCCAGAAACTAGGACCAAGAAAGAAAAGGTGCTCACACTCCAGATAGTTTCCGTAAAGATTTATTGAACCTAGGAATTTACTTGTGGGTTGGTTTTCCACTTTCAGTGTCATCCTAAAGGTCCAGGGCCTTTAGGCAGTTCATTGTATCTGAAAAGGAGGCTAGGAGTCAATCCTTTCTAAATTTTGAGGCCATTTACAGTTGATGTTATCTTTTGTTCATGTGCGGTTGAGGCCAAAAGTTGCAACTTAACTGATTTTAGTTTATTTTCATATGCATGAAACAGATGAGACAAAGAACAACTAATATTTGCTGAGCTTGATTTGACTTTTGATAGGAACCCTATTCTCAGCTCTAAAGTGTAGTAACATATCAGTGGTTTCCAAATCCCTGGGGCTTATCTGAATGCATCACTTAAAGTGGAGGAGGTTTCTGAGACTGGGCAATAAAACAAGCTGAAACAGGAATGGAATATTTGAAGAAAATATCCAGAGCAATTTTTTAAATGAATATTTTATTTCTGGTATAAAAAAAGCGTTATGCGTTTGATCCCTCCACTACACTAGGCATTGTAATTTAGTGAACATTCTGATACTTAGATTTTACAAACATTCCCCATAAGTCTCTTTGCAAATTGTGACTCAACTGCATTCACAGATGGAGTGCAAAAACTGAGATCAGATGCTGGATGCTGAAAGTACTGCAGAGGGCACAAGTAAATGACAATACAGGGAAAAAAAGGTCAGAATAGAACATACATTTAAGAGTCTTAAATACTTAAAAATAACACTATGACAAACCATAAATTCTAAAGAGAAGAAAAAAGTTAGAAAAGTATGTAATTTTAGACTTGACATACTACAAAATATATAATTAGTGCATCTAAGCCACAGTAAAAAAAAAAAAAAAAACCTCACACTACAGAAGGACACAATTGAAGGTGGCTCAAGAAATATATGTTTGGGGCGGGCATGGTGGCTCATGCCTGTAATCCCAGCACTTGGGAGGCGTGTGGCGGTTGAATCACCTGAGGTCACGAGTTCAAGACCAGCCTGGCCAACATGGTGAAACCTCGTCTCTACTAAATACAAAAAATTAGCTGGGCATAGTGGCAGGCACCTGTAATTCTGGCTACTTGGTAGGCTGAGGCAGGAGAATCACTGGAACCTGGGAGGCGGAGGTGGCAGAGAGCTGAGATTGTGCCACTACACTCCAGCCTGGGCAATAAGATTGAAACTCTGTCTCAAAAAAAAAAAAAGAGCAATATTTTTTTAACCTGTCATTAACAAGTAATACCAATTTCATGAAAATCAACAGGATTATCATAATCAAGACCAAATAACATAATGCATCTGTTGACAGATAAAAATAAATATGCCATATGTTATTCATAACAGATATAGAAAATATTCTAGAAAAATTTAATACTTATTAATAATGAGAAATTCATTATTTAAAGCTTATCTATTTAGTAGCTTAATAAAATGTTAAATAAAGTAAAAACTTTAGCAGACATATCATTAAATTTAATTATTAATTCTACCAATCTTATCTTGATGATGGTCCAAGCAAATAAAAATAATAAGTAAAGGCACAATTCAAAAGTTTTAGAAATAAAGATGCAAAGCTGTCACAATTTTCAAAGGATGTTTATCTGCATAGTAAATACAAGATCTTTAACAGAGTGATAGAAAACTTAAGAATTAAGGTGTCAGACATGCACTTGTGTGTTTGTTGCAACACTACTTACAATAGCAAAGACTTGGAACCAATCCAAATGCTCTTCAATGATAGACTGAAGAAAGAAAATGTGGCACATATACACCACAGGATACTATACAGCCATAAAAATGAATGAGTTCATGTCCTTTGCATGGACATGGATGAAGGTGGAAGCCATCAATCTCAGTAAACTAACACAGGAACAGAAAACCTAACTCTGGATATTCTTACTCACGAGTAACATTCAGAGACACAGAAGGATACTTAATATTTCTAAGTTAAAAGACTAATAAAGACATGCTATTAATATCCACAAATAGGTTTGCAAATTCAGTTTCAAGAATTTCCACTTTACAACTCAATCGTAAAAGGTAGTTTGAAGACTGAATCTCCTGTAATATCCAAGATAATTTGTTAAAGGAGATCAAAAAAGTAGTATTCTGCAATGAATTATCAAGATATTGTTAATTCTAGAGCGATGACAAACATTGTGGCATTGACACCCTCATGAAAATGCGTAAATAGATGAGTGGATCAGCAGAGAAGCTCCAGAAATAAAATGTTGCTGATATAACCATTTGGCATAGTGTAAAGGTGGCATTAGATATCAATTTGAAGATGACACAGAAACTGTCAGTGAGAATAATGATGTCGCACATAGAAAAACAAAATAATATTAGTACATCACACAGAAACTCATATATAATTAAGGCTACAAAATAGCAAACATATACACATACACACACACACACACACACACACACACACACACACACCCAACTATTAGAATATTTGCTTCCATATAGGGTTTAGAAAGATAAACAGCCTTCTTGCCATCTTAGTAGACATATGTTTCCAGACAAACCATAAATGACATGTTGTGTTTTTTTCATGAAAGCCATTAAAAAGCTATACATGAAAACAAAACTTTAAAAATTAAATGATTAATCTGCAAATAAAGCACCCTGTAACTAAGCAAAGTGTATGAATGATGCAGGATGCATACATAGCTGGTACCAGTTGCTGAGGTTTGAAGCTGAAGAGACGAAAGAGCAAGTCCACCTAATAAGTCTTTGTTGAGACAAAGAGGAATCATATAAACATTTGTCAAACCATGAGCTGGTGTATCAAGGGGTCCCAAATGCACACAGGCACACACATGCACTTGCTCACACACACACAGGACAAAGAAAAAAATAAGAAAATGTTCTCCCTTCCTTAATTCCCTCACATGGAAGTTTTGTTAAGAATCAAAAGTTTAATACTTAAAATTTAAGTATTTAAGCAGAGTGAGAATGGAGCTGAAAATCATAAAGTGATCTCACATTTCAGAGGCTCAGGGCTAACGATTTTCAATTTTCACAAAATGCCAAGTTCAGAGCCTTAATTTCTTTCTTTTCTTTATACTTTAAGTTCCAGAATATATGTGCAGAACATGCAGGTTTGTTACAAAAGGATCCATGTGCCATGGTGGTTTGCTGCACCTGTCAACCTGTCACCTAGGTTTTAAGCACAGCATACATTAGCTATTTCTCCTAATGCTCTCCCTCCCTTTACCCCTTAACCTGACAATATTAGATTGTATAAAGAAAATGTGGTACATGAACACCATAGAATACTACACAGTCATAAAGAGGAATGAGATCATGTTCTTTGCAGGGACACGGATGAAGCTGGAAGCCATCATCCTCATTAAACTACACAGAATCAGAAAATCAAACATTGCATGTTCTCACTGATAAATGCGAGTTGAACAATGATAACATGTGATCTTGATTTCTATTTGCCCTCTCCTTCCAAGAAATCCCTTGTACCAAAATTTGTGAGACTATTTCTCAAAGTAACATAAAGGCCATAAATTTCTAAACCAGAACACTGCTGAATTATTAAGTCTGTGGGACCAGAAGACTTCAAGATTCCAAGGAAATACATCTTGAAGGCTGTGAGCTCCTTTAGACTTTGAGTCTATCTAATAATATTTTATAATTTTAAATAATATTAATTATTGTGTATTAATTATCATTAATTAATTATAAACTACTATTTATAATTATTCATTTATTATAATTATTAATTATATTATATGTGATTGTATTTTATATAGATACACAATATTATAATTATATACAATCCTATTATGGTGTAGTATATAATATAGAAATATATAATAATTAATAATTATTGTATATATAATTACATATAATAGTATAAAGTAAGTGTAAAATGATAATAATTATATATAATTACTTATAACATTTTTATATTATGTAACAACATATTATGTTATATTCATATATATAATTAATTTATAAAATGTATAATTATGTATAAATAATAATTATATATATTTAATAATTATATTATATTATATATTATAAAATATGCCATAATATGATTTTATTCCAATATAATTTAACATATAAATATACATCAAATATAATTATATATTATGTAATATGATATTTATATATTACTTATGCAATTAATATTTATATATCATTATATTATATAAATTTATATTATTACATATTATATATTGTATAAATTTGTGTAATATATGAAATATTATATAAATATAATGATTATTCATACTATTACAAATATTTGGTAATAAATGTTTATTTTAACCCAACAAATAGTATATATACATTGTTGCTCAAAGCTTATATATACCGCTTAACTGTCATACTCTAACCAAATACCACAGAAAAAGTCTGGTTCTCCCTGTCCCTACCAGAAAAGGCAGGTAGGAACATAAACTTCCACTTTCATCAGGTTGTAACAAGGACATGTCTTTCTAACTGTAACAAGTCATGTCTAGTTCTTCCTAGTGGGGTCACATCAGAGGAGGCCAAGTGGATAGTTAGGCTACTAGCCACCACCTAGCGATAGCAAGGACACACCACAATGATATCAGTAGATGTCATATGGGGAACAATATACAATATCAAGGAACTACTACCCATTCCAGACGAGAGTTTTATCAGAGGCCTTTAGGGAGCCAGTACCCCTTCACTCACCAAGCAGCAATGAGGAGCCCTTCCTTCCTCTGGTGTCAACAGTGGCCAAGTGTAGAATATTGACTTCTACCCCTACCTGATATTGATGAGGTAGTATTCCTCTTTACTCTGCCAGAGCAGTATCAGAAGAAGTCAAGTAAAACTGAAGTTCAATAACATCTAAAGTTTTGAAACTTAATAACCAAAATGGTCATTTGTAAACAGAAAATCACCCATCATGCAATGAACAAGAAAAATGTCAAATTAAATGAAAAAAGACAAAACATGGTTACTAACTCCAAGAGTACAGAGACAGTTAGCAGTATCTGACAGATATTTTAAAGCAACCATCCTAAAAGTGCTTCTAACATAAACTACAAAAATGATTGAAAAAAATTTTAAAGTCTCAATAAAGAAATAGAAAATATAAAGAAAAACCAAATTAGAAATTAAGAGATAAAAATACAACAAAAATAAACAAATTCTCTGTAAGAGCCCAATAACATAATAGAGGATACAAAGGAAACAATCAGTGAACTTGAAGAAACAATAGAAATTATTCAACCTGAACAACAGAGTGAAAATAATAGACTGGAAATGAAATAAACAGACACTCAGGGACCTGTAGGACCACAGTGAAAGATCTAACCTTCATGTCAACAGAGCCCTGAAAGAAGAGAAAAGATGGGCATAAAAATTTTTGAAAAATAATGGTTGAAAACTTCTCAAATTTTGCTAGAGAAATAAATCTACAGCATCAACAAGCTGAGTTAACTCCAGACAAGATAAACTTGGAGTATCTACACAAAGGCATATCAAAGTCAAATTTCAGAAGACCAAAGAAAACAACAAAAATATATCAAAAGCAGTGAGAAAGAAATGATACCTATATAGGAAAATAATTTTAATATAGATAGCTGATAAAAATCTGAAGGTCAAAAGTACATGGCACAATATTTTTCAAGAGCTGAAAGGAAAGAATTGCCAACTCGGATTACTGTAGGCAATGAAAATAGCTTTCAGAAATGAAGGGGAAATAATGACATTCTCAAATAAAGAAAATCTAAAAGAATTTGTCACCAGCCAATATACCTTAACAGAATTTCAAAGGGAGTTCTCTAAACAAAAAATAAAAATAAAAATAAAGGATTTTTGGACTATCAGCAATGAAAAAAAAAACAAGAAAAGAGTAAAAATACAGGTTGCTACAATATATTTTCCTTTTTTCTTAGTTTTCTAAATTACGTATAATAGTTGAAGCAAAAGTTATAGCAGTCTCTGTTATGGATAAATATATGGTTCTAAATATATGTATGGAAGATATATTTGAAACAATTATAGAGAGGGAAAATAAAGGGATTTAAAGATAATTAAATTTTTATACTTGAACTGATAAATTGTTGACACTCATGGACTCTGGTTAAGTTGTGTATAATACTTAGAGCAATCAAAAAAATAAGAAGATATGCAAAGATATATACTCAAATACTGCAGATAAATCACAATAAAGTTCTAAAAAATGTTCATGTTATTCACAGTAAGACAGAAAGGAAGAGAAAAATCAAAAACAAAGAGAACAGGAAATCATATCCAGAATTTACAGGAAACTTAAACAAATTTACAAAACGAACAAACAACCCCATCAAAAAAATGGGCAAAGGATATGAACAGACACTTCTGGAAAGTAGACATTTATGTGACCAGCAAACATATGTAAGAAACATCACTGAAAGAGAACATGTGGTGTTTGGTTTTCCATTCCTGTGTTAGTTTGCTGAGGATGATGACATATTAAATTCCGGATATTAGATTTTTGTCAAATGGTTAGATTGCAAAATTTTTCTCCTGAAAGGTTGCCTGTTTGCTCTGATGGTTGTTTCTTTTGCTGTGCAGAAGCTCTTTAGTTTAATTCAATTTCATTTGTCAATTTTACCTTTTGTTGTAACTGCTTTTGGCAATTTCATTATAAAATTTTTGCCCATTCCTATGTTCTGAATGACATTGCTGAGATTTTCTTCTAGGGTTTTCATGATTTTGAGTTTTACATTTAAGTCTTTAATCTATCTTGGCTTAATTTTTGTATTAGGTGTAAGTAGTGGTCCAGTTTCAGTTTTTTCAGCTCAATATCACTGATCATTAGAGAAATGCAAATCAAAACCACAATGAAATACCATCTAGTGTCAGTCAGATGGCACCTATTAAAAATTCAAGAAACAATAGATGCTGGTGAGGCTGTGGAGAAATAGGAAGGCTTTTACACTGTTGGTGGGAAAATAAATTAGTTCAATCATTTTGGAAGACAGTGTGGCAGTTCCTCAAGGATCTAGAAACAGAAATACCATTTGACCCAGCAATCCCATCACTTATATTCCTTGGGATACCCACAGGAATAGAAATTATTAAATTATAAAGATAAATGCACTTGCATATTTATTGCAGCACCATTCACAATAGCAAATACATGGAACCAACTGAAATGCCCATCAATGATAGACTGGATAAAGAAAATGTGGTACATACACACCATGGAATTCTGTGCAATCATGAAAAGGAATGAGATCATGTCCTTTGCAGGGACATAGATTAAGCTGGAAGCCATCATCCTCAGCAAACTAACACAGGAACAGAAAACTAAACACCACATGTTCTCATTCATAAGTGGAGTTGAATAATAAGAACACATGGACACAGGAATGGGAACAACACACACCAGGGCCTGTTGGTGGGCAGGAATGAGGGGAGGGAGAGCACCAGGGCAAATAGCTAATGCACGTGGAATTTAAAACCTAGATGACAGGTTGATAGGTGCAGCAACCACCATGACAGTTATATACCTATGTAACAAAACTGCATGTTCTGCACATTTATAGATTCAATGCTATTCCAGAAATTAAAGTAAAAAAAAAGGAAAAGCCAACTGTATGCTGCCTATAAGAGATTTACTTTTGCTTCAAAAACAGAAACAGGCTGAAAGTGAAAGAATGGAAATATACATTCCATACAAGTAAAAAAGAAAAGATAGAAGGGGGTATATAAACTTATGTCAGACAAAATAGAAGTTAGTCAAAAAGTGTATCAAGAGGAAAAGATTATTCTATAAGGATAAATTGGTTTATCAAAAAGACATAATAATTATAAATATATATGTACCCGAAAATGGAGTGCCTAAATATATAAAGCAGAAGGGAGAAATAGCTCTTTCTCCAAGAACTAACAAGATAATAGTAGGGGACTTCAATACTCCACTTTTAACAGTGGTTATATTGTCCAGACAAAAAAATCAGTAAAGAAACATTACATTTGAACTGTACTTTAAATCAGATGGACCTAACAGACATATATCAAACATTTCTTCTCAAGCACACATGAAACACTCCCCAGGATAGGTCATACTTTAGGCCACTAAACAAGTCATAACAAACGTAGTAAGATGAAGATTATATCTAGCATCTTTTCCATAGACTAAACTTTGAAACTAGAAATTGGGAATGAGGAAAGTTTACAATGGGGCGATTAAAGAATACGTTTTTGCACAAGCAACAGAGGAAAGAAAAAAATCAAACAGGAAATGAAGAAGCACCTTTTGTAAAATGAAAACAGAAAGTCAATATACCAAAATATGTGAGATGCAGCAAAAGCAGTTCTTTTTTTATTATTATTACTGCATTTTAGGTTTTGGGGTATATGTGCAGAACATGCAAGATAGTTGCATAGGTACACACGTGGCAGTGTGATTTGCTGTCTTCCTCCCCTTCACCCACATCTGGCATTTCTCCCCATGCTATCCCTCCCCAGCTCCCCCCGCTGCTGTCCCTTCCCTG
>CAUYOR010094032.1:0-25140 GCA_963573925.1 Callimico goeldii
CTACTCGGGAGGCTGAGGCAGGAGAATTGCCTGAACCCAGGAGGCGGAGGTTGCGGTGAGCCGAGATCACGCCATTGCACTCCAGCCTGGGTAACAAGAGCGAAACTCCGTCTCAAAAAAAAAAAAAAAAAAACAACGTCACCTTGGCCTAGAGCTTGCGGGAGTGCAGCTGCCTCGCAGGCCACAGAGAAAACAAGGCCCATCCAGGGTGGTGTCAGTGAGCCTCCTGGAAGATGCTCCAGCATGGAGCAGAGGGACCGACAGCCCCACACCCCAAGTAACAGCTCATCCCACCTACTGGGGCTGCCCTGAGATGTGCCCAGAACACCCAGCCCATGAGGAGGAGGACTGGGGGAGGTCAGCACTGGGGACATGTAAAATGCCATTGCCACTGGCCAGAGAGTAGCAAGAGGGAGGCACAAGAGCACCACAGCCGAGACTCCCTGTGACCACAGACCAGAGGCTGCTGCCCCTCCATGTCCCAGCCCTGGGGACACTGAGGTTGTTCAGGGTTCAGGACTCACCCCAAGTCATGGAGCCATGGGTGGAGTTGGGGATAGAGCCAAGAAGAGAAGCCCGGTCTCTGGCCCCAGGGAACATGCCCTGCTCCCCAAACATGCGGTGCCCTCTTATCCTCCAAGCCTTTGCCCAGACTTTCCCCTCTGCCTGGAACACCCTTCCCGTCTTTTATCTAAAAAATTTTGGATGAAGTTCCATTTTCACCTCCAACTGAGGCCTTCCCTGCTTTCAGGGTTTGGGAAAATCTGCCCTCGGAAAGCAGTTTAAAGTGAGGAGCCAGTCTCGTGTCACCATCTGCATGACATGTGTCCCTCAGAGGCTTTTACTTAAGCAGAGGGGGCTCCAGCTCCACACCACTAGACAAGCTGGCTGGGGGCAGACACCTCCGCTCAGAAACAGGCCCCATGCCTCAGGCCCACTCTCTTTAGAGCCCAAAGGTGGGAGCCCTCCTCGCAGCCTCAGCGAGCTGATGAAGCCGAGTGTGAGCTGTGATTACACCATGCTCGAGTCTGCTGGGGTACTGGGAGCAGGCTAGGCACACTCGTCTCGTTCACATCACACAGGGCCTAATGAAGCGTCCCGTGTTCTACAAACCTCAGCGTGTGATTTAATTAGCCCTCCGTTCCGAGTATGCCCTCATCACCCATCATGGACAAAGGGGACTCCCAACCCCTGACGGTGGGGTGGCAGCCATGAGTGAGTAACTGGGACATGCACTAGAAGCAGCTCCAGGACTAGCAGAGCAGAGACCCAGCGCACCCACCAGCTAGTGAGGTCTGGGATCTCAGTTTGGATTTAGGTGGAAGGTAAAATATCAAAAGATGGGGATGGGCAGAGAGGCACGCTAGACGGTAGGCACCGTGTGTGGAAAGGTTCGGTGGCAGAAATGTGTCTGGTGGGCCACACTGGCTGGTCTGCAGGTGTGTGGGGGGTGCGGTTGGACATGAAGCCACCACGTACACCTGCCTAATATTGCGGTGGAGACATGCAGAAGCCCAGCTCTGCCGCTTACCAGCGCAGAGAGCCCGGGCAGGTCACCCTTTCTCAGAAACATGTGGGCAGCGTCAAAGTCCTTCACAAACACTGATCTCACTAGGTCCTCACAACAGCCCTACTGAGTAGGGACTACTATTACCCCATTTTATTTATTTATTTATTTAGTTTGAGACAGAGTCTCACTCCGTCACCTAGGATGGAGTGCAGTGGTGCGATCTCAGCTCACTGTCGCCTCAACCCTCCCAGGTTCAAGCAATCCAATCACCTCAGCCCCCCAAGTACAGGCTCCTGGGGCTACAGGCGCCTGCCAGCACACCTGGCTAATTTTTATATAGTTTCTGTAGAGACAGGGTTTCGCCCTGTTGCCCAGGCTGGTCTTGAACTTCTGAGCTCAAGGGATCTACCCACCTTGGCCTCCCAAAGTGCTGGGATTACAAGTGTGAGCCACCGCACCTGGCCGCTAATCCCATTTTAATGATGAATAAATGGAGGGCCAGAGAGGGTAAGTAATGTGCCCACAGTCACACAGCCAGAAGGTGGTGGGGCCAGGACTCTGGCCCCCACCATCCTCTTCCTCACCACTGCACCTTTCAGCCTCGCTGGGAGGACCCTGCTGCCAGCCTCTCAGGGCTGGACTGAATACTAGAGCTGATGGTGTGGCACTCCCAGCCCAGGCTGGCATGCAGCTGGAGCAGCGGGAAGGAGGTGCCTCCTCCCTTCCTTCCTCCCTAGGAAGCCTGTGCTCCGTGCTAATCCCATTTCTCCCTAAACCGCCCACTCTCTCGTTAGTGCCTCTTAAGTTCCCTAATTTGTGTCTGTACTCTGGACCAACTTTTCTACATCCTCAGTCCCAGGGTCCCTGCCATGCTCCCTGGTTACTCAGCATCCCTGGTGCATCACCTGGGAAATGGCAGTAATTAACGATTCAATGAGTTAATAGTTGGAAAGTGCTTAAAACTGTGATTCCAGGAGACTGTGTCCCACCTGAACGTGAGCTCCTCGGAGCTAGTTCCATGATGTCCAGCTCTGGTCCCCACAGGCCCTGGCCCCAAAAGGACGGATCACACAGGAGCCTGGCAAATCCTCACTGAATGTTAAGTTTGTTTAAAAGATACCTTTGATCAAAAGTCAGTTTTGATGGCATCATAATAGTTTAAAAAGACATTATCTGCATGTCTTCAGAAGGTGATGACTGTTGGTCAGTCAAAATCAGGGAAGAGGAAACTGAAGGGATGGAACAGAGGACTGACTTGTAAACAATGTTCAGGGGCTATGCGAGAGACTGTAACTGCTCACCTTACTGACCCCTCAAAGTAACCCCAGGGGAGGGGCTCCTGCCCTCATTCCACCAGTGAGAAAGATGAGGCCCTGGAATAGAAAGCTGCCTGCCTAATATCACAGGGGCCCACCCCTCTATTTCTATGCCCCTGGCACACAGCAGGTGCTTAGATGCCAGCTGTGTGCTTGAATAAAAAATGAAGGAATGCCCATGTCACACAGCTCCTGAAGGGTGCAGTTGGGGTTTGAACCCCGATCTGAGTTCTGGAAAAGACTCCCAACCTAGAGCTTTTGTACCGTGGATCTTACAATGTGTCCTTTCTTATGAAACTGGCAGTGCCCTCCTTTGCAGCCCTGCAGGGAGAAGGCTGAGTCCGGTCACAGATGGAATGGCTGTGTCCCCTCAAATTCCTATGTTGAAACCCTAACCCCAAGGTGATGGTGTTAGGAGACGGGGCCTTTGGGGGGTGATGAGGTCGTGAGGGTGGAGCCCCCATGAATGGGATTCTAAGGTCTAAGATGGAGCCTTTAGAAGAAAGGTGCATGAGAGCTCCCTTGTCCCTTCCACCATGTGAGGACATAGCGGGAAGTCACCACCTATGAACCAGGAAGAGCGCTTTCACCAGACACCGAATCTGCTGGCACCTTCATCTTGGACTTCCCAGCTCTAGAGCTGTTAGAAATAAGTTTCTGCTGTTTGTGAACCACCTAATCTATGGCATTTTTGTTACGGGAGCACCAACAGACTAAGATAGACTAACAGTATCATAAGCCCCCGCCCATGAGACTTACACAGTCATTTTCTTACGGATTTCCTGCTATTTCCCCTTAGAATAAGCAGAGTGAACATGCACAGTCATGCAGTCACACACTCTCACGCCCACACATTCACACACACAGCAACGTGCTTGGACATACATGTGCACACACAGTTGTGCGTACACACTAACACAGTCATACACACTCTCACACCCACACATTCACACACACGGCAATGTGCTCGGACATACATGTGCACACACGGTGGTGCATACATGCTAACACACAGTCATGCAATCACACACACACATTCACACACACGGCAACATGCTCGGACATACATGTGCACACACAGTGGTGTGTACACACTAACAGTCATGCAATTACACACTCTCACACCCACACATTCACACACATGGCAATGTGCTCGGACATACATGTGCACACACAGTTGTGCGTACACACTAACACACAGTCATGCAATCACACACTCTCACACCCACACATTCACACACAGCAATGTGCTAGGACATACATCTGCACACATGGTGGTGCGTACACACTAACACACAGTCATGCAGTCACACACTCACACCCACACATTCACACACACGGCAAACTGCTCGGACATGCATGTGCACACACAGTTGTGCATACACACTAACACAGTCATGCAGTCACACACTCATACCCACATTCACACACAGCAATGTGCTCAGACATACATGTGCACACACAGTTGTGTGTATACACTAACACAGCCATGCAGTCACACACTCTCACACCCACATATTCTCACACATGGCAATGTGCTCGGACATGCATGTGCACACACAGTGGTGCATACACACTAACACACAGTCATGCAGTCACACATTCACACCCACACATTCACACACGGCAATGTGCTCAGACATACATGTGCACACACAGTTGTGCATACACACTAACACACAGTCATGCACACACTCACACCCACACATTCACACACACAGCAATGTGTTCGGACATACATGTGCACACACAGATGTGTATACACACTAACACAGTCATGCGGTCACACACTCTCACACCCACACATTCACACACACGGCAATGTGCTCGGACATGCATGTGCACACACAGTTGTGCATACACACTAACACACAGTCATGCAGTCACACACTCTCACACCCACACATTCACACATACGGCAAAGTGCTCGGACATGCATGTGCACACACAGTTGTGTGTACACACTAACACACAGTCATGCAGTCACACACTCACACCCACACATTCACACACATGGCAATGTGCTCGGACATGCATGTGCACACAGTTGTGCATACACACTAACACACAGTCATGCAATCACACACCCACACATTCACACACACGGCAATGTGCTTGGACATGCATGTGCACACACGGTGATGCGTACACGCTAACACACAGTCATGCAATCACACACTCACACCCACACATTCACACACACGGCAATGTGCTCGGACATGCATGTGCACACACAGTTGTGCGTATACACTAACACAGTCATGCAGTCACACACACCCATACATTCATACACACGGCAATGTGCTCAGACATGCATGTGCATACACAGTGGTGCATACACACTAACACACAGTCATGCAATCACACACACCCACACAATCATACACATGGCAATGTGCTCGGACATACATGTGCACACACAGTGGTGCATACACATTAACACACAGTCATGCAGTCACACATTCACACCCACACATTCACACACGGCAATGTGCTTGGATATACATGTGCACACACAGTTGTGCATACACACTAACAGTCATGCAGTCACACACTCACACCCACACACTCACACACACGGCAATGTGCTCGGACATACATGTGCACACAGGGTGGTGAGTACACACTAACACACAGTCATGCAATCACACACACTCACATTCACACACACAGCAATGTGCTTGGACATGCATGTGCACACACAGTTGTGCGTACACACTAACACACAGTCGTGCAATCACACACTCACACCCACACATTCACACACACAGCAATGTGCTTGGACATGCATGTGCACACACAGTTGTGCGTACACACTAACACACAGTCATGCAATCACACACTCACACCCACACATTCATACGGCAATGTGCTCGGACATGCATGTGCACACACAGTTGTGCGTACACACTAACACACAGTCATGCAGTCACACACTCTCACACCCACACATTCACACACACGGCAATGTGCTCGGACATACATGTGCACACATAGTTGTGCATACACACTAACACACAGTCATGCAGTCACACACTCACACCCACACATTCACACACACGGCAATGTGCTCGGACATACAGGTACACACACAGTTGTGGGTATACACTAACACACAGTCATGTACTCGCACACATTGTCATGTACTTACACATATGCATGCACACTTACCTGCATATACAGTCACATGGTACACACTGACACACTCTCACACTCAGGCATGTGTGCACACATGCCCCATAAGCTGAAGCTGAACTGCCTGTTCCTTCAGCTACTCAGGGTCAAAGCTACACAGGGTCAGAGCCCCTAGAGGTGAGGACTTGCCCAATTTCATCACAGTTCGTGACCCCAACACGACCCATCTCAGCCGGTAGTTAAATCCGCTGAGCAGATGCTGGTGGGTGCGCACGTCAGAGGCTGGGGATCTTTGTCTTGGTGCAGTCATCAGAACAGGACACAACCCTGCCGGGAGAGAACACCCAGCCACCTTTCAGCCTGCACAACAGCACACACCTGTTCCATTCATGATGATAGGGAAGCTCACATAACCCCTGAGGGCCAGGGATGACCCCTACTTTCATTCTTGGACACAATCCTCATGGTGGCTGCTGGAGTCACTGAGACTCTTAAGAAGTGGAGAATGGCCAGAGGCCACAGCTAGCAGGGAGCTGTGCTGGGGCTCCCACTCAGGGGCCAGCTCCAGACAGGGGACCCTCCCAACCCTCATGATCCCCCAGAGCCCCTGCTCTCCCACGTCTCCTTCCCATCACATCTTCATAACACTCAGTCAGAATTAGGATGCTCCCTGGTGGATCTGCAGTTGGCCACTGCCGTGTTGCCGGTCAATGGCCAAACACAGATCAATGTGGCCCAAATCTACAGTTATGCACTGGACAGTAATATAAATCGTGCCTGTGTATGTGTGTGTGTCTGTGAGTGTGTGCGTGTGTCTGAGAGTGTGTGCAAGTTTGTGTGTGTGTGTGTGTGTGTGTGTGTGTGTGTGTACAGGTAAATCAATACTGAAAGAAACAAAATATGGCCTGGTATGCCTTTCTCCTCCTCCTGCCTGGAGCTAGAACGGGTCTGAGCTGGTACAGCCAGTCAGGCAGATTTATTCGGCAGCGCCCTGCATTACTTTCTATGTGTATGAAAAACCAGTTCCATGGACCTCAGCTGGGCTTGCAAACCCTCCGATCATGTGCACAGTGGGCTGTCCATGGAAACTAACAAAAGAGCTTTCCCACTTGCAGGCGGCTCCAGGGTTCATCGCTGGGGCGAGGGAAGTCAGGCAGAAAGCAGGAGGTTGGCGGGAGGAGCACTAGGCAAGCAGCAGTCTATTTTAGCCTCAAGGATGGCTCTAGGCACCAACATCAACTGGTCACTCCGGGAGGCACTTTACAGTCTACACAGAGAGCCCGTATCTAGATCTCATTTCACCAGGCCAAAGAGCCCCACAAGATGGGCAGGGGGCTCCTCCCATCTGAACGCCTCCTGGTATATGGATGGGGAGACTGAGGCTCAAAGAAGCAAGGGAGAAGGGAGCGGAACTCTTTTTGGGCTAATGTATCCACAAGGCTCTGGGCTGGGTGAAGGGAGGAACAGGGGGAGAGCCCAGTGGGAATCACTGCGCCATCACTCCTTCCTGGCTTTGCAACCTCAGGCCAATTGCCTAACCCCTCTGAGCTTCAGGGCCTCATCTGAAAGCCCGGATAAAAAGCCCTCCATCCCTGGCCGCCTGTAGATGCTCACCACATGCACTTATTTCCCTGAACAGACTGCCCCCCTTTCTCTGAAACTCAGGGTCACCCTCCCAGGCTAGGAACCCAGGGTCCACAGAAGAGCATCTCACTCGCACGACAGGAAGGGACGGTGTCAGGAACAGTTGCAGATACTGGGGGAGCAAGGCCATGGAATGCCAGAACAGGGGACAAAAAGGGCTGGTGCTCTCACAGAGCTGCTGCCTCCCAGTGCATGCGCCTCGTCTGCAAGCTGGAGGCCCTACTGGGGCCTTCTCTCTTGGAAGTGACTATCAGGGAGCTTTCAAAAGGATCGAACCAGCCAGCACCGGCATGTCCACCATGACAGCCGGCCTGGGGGCTCTGAGCCCCTCTGAAACTACCAGTGGCACATCCCAAGGTCAGACCAGTGGCTGTTTCTATCCATTTGCATTTGGCAGACGTTCAGCCTCTTATTTCAAAGGCAAATTTATGCTTGCTTCACCATTTCTGCTTTTTAAAGCAAAGAAAAAAAGCGCTCCCAGCCTGGGGCTCAGGCATGTCTGGGTCATAGTGACAGTTACACTTTGAAAACCGCCTCCAATCTGGGCAAGCAGGCTTTCTCAGAACCCATGCTGTTCCAGGCCAAGGGGAACCTCAGCTGCAAGGGGGGCAGGGCCACTCACAGGGTGGCCTTCTCCCACAGCTCATTCCAGACACCCGGAGCAGCCACCAGGAAAGCCTTGGCCAAATCACATGCCTCAGTCGGCAGCATTCCCTGTAGATTTCTGACATTCAACCCTGAATCCTGGAAAAGCGGGCAGCAGTGAGAGGCTTTAAAGAGCTGCTGCCACTCAGGGGGGAACTGAAGGTCATCCAGTCCAACCCTCTCTGGTGTCTGAATCCTTCTACGACAGACCCCCGGATAGTCCTCCCGCCAAGCCTCACATACCTTCTACGATGGGGAGCTCACTACCACATTGCACAGCTGTTAAGGTAGCTCTGATGATGAAAGCATTCTTCTCCTAAACCTCTCTCCTAGGAGTTTACCCCAACTAGTCCAATTCTGCCAGCTGGGCCCACACAGAGCACCTCAGCTCCTTTACCCACAGGATCGGTGACGAGGATTCCAGTACCAATTTTTTATCCCAAGTTGCCACCAGTCCCTGCTGTCATCCTGGGTCTTTCTATTTGGATTTCTCAGCAGCAATATAAATACAATGTGTCTAAGACTAGGCTCACCATCTTCCAAAAGCAACCCACTCCTCTACCAACTTCGCCCGCCAGCCTAGCCAGAAAGCTGGATACTCAATGCTCCTCCCTCCCTCACCTGCGGTAACAAGGATATGACAACCGTTACCCACGTGCCCAGCCCTGGGGTGGCTTCCTTAAGTGTACACAACCACCCCCGCGATGTGCTGTTTTCTCCATTTTGCAACAGAGAAAACTGAGGTTCAGAAAGGTCATATGAAGTCACCCTGCTACCGAGAGTAGGAGCCAGTGTTCAAACCTAGGTCTGACTCACAGCCTCTTTCCACCATCTCACGAAAATGCTCAGAGGCAGTCCTTCAGCATGACCTGCGAATGTCCCTCCCAGCTCCTCCTGATCCTCACCTCTGCCACAGCTCAGCACTCACCACCAGGGTCTCCAGTGCTGCCCACCCCATCCCACCAGCGGGAGCTTTCCCAGCAGAAAGCAGCTATGGCCCCTGGATGAAGCAGGAACCCTGGCTGTACCCATAGGGCTGCAGGCTCCTCCTGCCGTCCCTGCTCCCCTCCCCCATCCTCTCCTGCAGCCACTCCATGCGCTGGCCAGGCTCGAGCTGCCAACACGCCCTCCAGCCTGGGACCACGGACGCCAGGCAGCAGCTCTGGACTCTGAGTCCAGATCCTTCCGCTTAGGGAACCCAGCAGGAGGGCTGGGACCATCTGGCAGGACTAGGGGAGGAGGGAGACACTTCTTCCAAGCCTGCTGGGCCCCCTGTGTGTGCCCCAGGGGAAGACTCCTGGCCTCTCTCCCTGCGTGGGAAGGAGAGTGACTGACTCTAGAATATTGGGAGGAAAGATGGGAAAGAGTCCAGTCCCGCCTCTCCCCTCCTCCTGGTGGAGAAGAGGGAGAGGCCACTCTGCTTTGCTCCACTCCCCCCTACTCCCTCCACCCCTGCCTGTTTTGGTGCAGCACTGGGGAAGCCCACCGGGCCCCTGCACCTAAGCCAGGTCAGCTGGGTGGTAGCAGGAAGCTTCCATCTCTGCTTGCTGCCCCTCTTGGCTTATGCTTTATGGATCCAGCTCCCGGACAGAAAGGGAGATGCCAGTAACCAGACTCCCTTGCAGACCCCATAAAAAGGGAGGGAGTAAGAGAAAAGGGAAGGGTCCAGGTAGCCATGCTGCTCTGGTCGCCAGGCCCTGTCCACGGGATTTTCACAGGGACTTGCCTCGGGCTTACGTTGAGGGTGTGACCATTACCCCCATTCCACTGTCTGCTGACCCAAGTCTTGGGAATCTTCCAATGAGAAAAACCAGCTTTTCTGGGGGTCCTGCCTCCCGCTCCGTAACCTCAGTTTGGCCCTCGTAGGTGGCACTCAGCCCCTGCCCTGCACACTGATAACAAGCCTCAGGTTCCCAGAGTCCCAAAGGCAATACCATGGGGCATGTTTCCAGGCCCAGCCTGCCTGGCACACCCACGCCAGCTCCCTCTGGGTGTTGCTTTGGCTTTTGGATAAACATGTTCTTCTGCTGAGTCTCCCAGGGGCCCCCAGGGACCCCAGTCCATGGCCACAGCCTTGCAGTAGTGAGTCAGAGGTGCCTCTGGTGAGGGCAGGCAGGCTTTCTCAGAACCCACGCTCGTCCAGGCAGAGGGGCACTTCAGCTGCTTGGGGACATGGTCACTCAAGGGGCGGCCCTTATCCACAGCTCATTCCAGACACCCTGAGCAGCCACCAGGAAAGGCTCAGTGAAGTCACGGAGCCCCAAACAACAGCATCCCAGCAGATTTTTGTCATTCAACCCAATCATTTGAGATGACGGAGGCTCCCCTCAGCTCTCGCGGGTGTGGCCTGACCCTCCACTGCTGGGACAGCGCCTCCAGCAGGCAGGAGCTCTGGAAGGGAAGGAGGGGGTGGGGAGAACCGGGCTGGGGTCCTCATTCTGCCCCTTGCCTTGCTGCTTTGGGAAGTCACCTGCTTCTTTGGGCATCTGCTCCCTCATCTGTAAAACGGGATCATAGAAACCTACGGACCGTGCTGGGGCGGGAAGGATGTGGGCGGGCGGACATGAACTGCTCTGGAAGGAGTGTGGTCTTGACGTGGGTCTCAACCATTCAGAGCCACCTACCCACAGGGCTGTTCCCAGGTGCTTCTGGGACCCAGCTCCTCCTACTCTGGTCACCCCATCTTCAGCATGGCCCTGACAGGCAGGCCTTGCTATGCCCTCCTAGAGAGGAAGCTAAAGCCCATCAAGGCTGACACACTCACCAAGGGTCACACAGCTGCCTCACGCAAAGCCGGAATTCAAGCCTGGGTCTAGCTCCAGCTCCACGCTCTTGTCACCAGTTCTCGCTCTTAGAAATTATTCTTTTTGGCCAGGCGTGGTGGCTCACACCTGTAATCCCAGCACTTTGGGAGGCCGAGGCAGGCAGATCACGAGGTCAGGAGTTTGAGACCAGCCTGGCCAACATGATGAAACCTTGTCTATACCAAAAACATTTTTAAAAAGTTAGCCGGAGGTGGTGGCGCACGCCTGTAATCCCAGCTATTGGGAGGCCGAGGCAAAAGAATTGCTTAAACCTGGGAGGCAGACATCGAAGTGAGCTAAGATTGCACCATTGCACTCCAGCCTAGACAACAGAGCTAGACTCCATCTCAAAAAAAAAAAAAAATCACTTTCCTCTTCTCTAAACTCCCACATCTCCCGGGTGAACCTCGGCCCTGGCACTGTGGCTGTGCTCGGGTAGGGTGGGGTCAGATCACCCTAGGCCTGGGCACCCTCGACCCTCCCCACTTAGGCTGAGCTGCTCTCTCCAAGCCATCAGTCCCTGTGCTGGGTTCTCCTCACTTCAGGGGTGACTCAGCCAGATTCCTGTGCTCCCAAAGGGACAATGGGGTGCCATGGAAGTCACTGCCAGGACAGGGGGAAGCACAGAGGACTTGGGTCTCAAGGTCTTCCTCTGGGCTTGGGTCACTTCAAGCAAATCTCCCCCAAGCTCGGCCTGCCCTGTACTAAGCGCTGTGCCTGGTTCTGGGGATTACAGTGTGAAGCAGACAGTAGACATGGCCACAGAAACAGGAGGCAGGCACCACCCCAGGCTTCCCCTGGGTCCTCACTCAGGGAAACCATCATTATTCCCATTGACAGAAGAGGAAACCATGCCCACTCTGCTCGGCATACAGTGAGGGCTCCCTAAGGGCAAAATCAATGACACCAGCCCAAGAGCTAAGAGTGTTTTCTGCATTTCCAAAGGATTGTGAAATAAACAACAAAACAAAGAAAAATATGCAACAGATCCCAGCACTTTAGGAGGCTGAGGCAGGTGGATCACCTGAGGTCGAGAGTTTGAGACCAGCCTGGCCTACATGATGAGACCCCCTCTCTACTAAAAACACAAAAATTAGCCGGGCATGGTGGCAGGTGCCTGTGATTCCAGCTACTCAGGAGGTGGAAGCAGAAGAATCACTTGAACCAGGGAGGCAGAGGTTTCAGTGAGCCGAGATGGTGCCACTGCACTCCAGCCTGGGTGACAGAGTGAAACTCTGCCTCAAAAAAAAAAAAGAAAAGAAAAATATGCAACAGAGATGTATGCAGCCTGCAAAGCCTAAAATATCTACTATCAGGCCCTTCACAGAAAATCAAACGTGCTCTGGGCCCACACCTTATTTTTCAGAAGAGGAGTGTCAGGGGGCTGTGAGTGAGCACCTGGGATGGGCCTGTGGATCCTGTCCTGTGGCTGCTCTAACACATGAGCACACACAGATGGCTGGAAACAATTGAAATTTACTCTCTCGTGGTTCTGGAAGCCAAGAGTGTGACATCACGGTGTGGGCAGGCCCGGCTCCCTCTGGAAGCTCTGAGGAAGGAGCCACTCCCTAACTCCCTCCTGGCTTCTGGTGCATAGAAAAATTACCCCAACCTCTGCCTCTGCCATCACATGGCCTTCTTCTCTCTGTGTCTCTGTATGACCTCTCCTTAGAAGGACACCAGCCACTGGACTTGATGCCCACTCTAATCCAATATGGCCTCATCTTAACTAGTGACATATACAAAACCCCTATTTCCAAATAAAGCCACCTTCTGAGTTTCCAAGTGAACACTATTTTTGAGAGCAGGACACATTTAAACCCACTACAGTCTGAACCCCCAATTTTTCTGCCTCCTCTGGAGAACGATATTCTCAGAGGTACAGACACTTCTCTGTGTGTGCACCTCTCTCTCTGTCACATACACACACAGACACACAGACACACACACACACACACCTACTCCATCTGACAGGTGAGCAAGACTTCCCAAGGACAGGCTGGGCAGCTACAGGCCGGCTGGCACACAGCCATGACAAATGACTTGTTTCTTGCCAAGTTCCACTGCCAACATCTCCTTCCATCAGAATGTGCCACCAGTGACAAAGGTGAGAATAAGATCATTCGCTGTACATGAATCAAAAGCATCCCCCAGGCCTGCCCCATTCTGTCAACAGCAGCCAGCCAGGATCGCACAGGCCCTGGGACTTGGGGCTGCATGTGCAAGCCACTCGCCCCAGGGACAGATGCATTTTTCCTACAAAGTGTCTGCCACACTCCTGCCTTAGGAGTCTGGAGGCAGCTCCCCCAGCCATGGCCCTGCCTTGGGAGCCCAGAGGCTCCCCTTCTCCCTCTCTCTATGCCCAGCTCTGGCTCCCACCTGCTTAGGTCTGGAAAGCGAACCACTGGTTGGTTAAGCTCTATCTGCGGGGACACAGAGGGTCATGCAGACTTCATTTCATGTGCTCTTTAGCCTAGGGCAGGGCAGGCCGATGGAAATGATGGGTCTGGTACCCACAGAGTAAAAATGGAAAAGCTGATGCCCATAAGAGGACTGATTAAACATGAGACAGTGGAGCCACACAGTGGGAAACCAGATCTTGAAGAAGACAGCACAGATAAGTATGTGACACGGAATGACACCGGGACGTGCCAGGGCCCAGGTCTGTGCTGGCACACACAGGTGCTCACCCAATACTTGTTGGATGTTACTGATGGGATGTGGTAAGTGACGTCCCATTATCTGCTTACCAAGTCTGCCCCTACCCCACGTCTCCTTTGTAGGACTCAGAAGGGCAGCAGCCAAGAGAATGGCAGCTGATTCTCCTTGATGGGCCTGAGGAGGGCTTCATGGAGGAAGAGGCGTTTTGTGTTCGTCCTCCTTCCTATTTGGGATGACCCCTCACGGGGTGTGCTCCACAGAAGTGGAGGGGCCACACCTTTCTCTCTGCTTGCTCCCCCTAAAAAGTGTGCAGGTATGAGACCTCGTCTCAGCCTATCACACACAACTTCCCGGTTAGCACATGACCAGCAGGGGCCAATCAGATGCTCCCACCTGGACCCATGAGCCAATGCCACAAAGGGGTCACGGCTGGGAACTCAATCATGGTACACTGGCCGGTCTCTGAGGCCGCAGGGGTCAGCAGCTGACGTGGCCTGTCCGAGACATGGTTGTGCTTCCTACTTCTGGGCTTCCCATGCTGCCATTTTAAAAAGCTGTTTTTTCTGGCCAGATGCGGTGGCTCATGCCTGTTAGCCCAGCACTTTGGGAGGCCAAGGTGGGTAGATCACAAGGTCAGGAATTCAAGACCAGCCTGGCCAAGATGGTGAAACTTTGTCTCTACTAAAAATACAAAAATTAGCTGGGTGTGGTGGTGGGCACCTGTAATCCCGGCTACTTGAGAGGCTGAGGCAGAGAATTGCTTGAACCTGGGAGGCAGAGGTTGCAGTGAGCCGAGATCTCACCACGGCACCCCAGCCTGGGCAACTGAAAGAGCTGGTTTTTCAGTCCCTTTTCTGAACCTGCAAGCACCAGGTGGAGTGACAGTTTGTCCTCATTTTGCAAGTCAGTGCACTCCAAGTGACACCTAAGTTTGTAGATTACCTGGAACCCCAGCTCCAGATACTTAGTGTCACCCGCTTTGCACCAGGCGCTCTGCTGGCAGCCAAAATGGCTGCCATGAAAACGAAGCCCAGAGACCTGGCTGGAAGAGCTCACAGGCAGACGGACCACGAGACGATAAAACAGCGAGGCCACTCCAGGCGGAAGGGGTCCAGAGCGACGAGGACAGGGCGCGTGGCGGAGGACTGCCAACGGGGAGCCACCTGCACTGGCACTCGGAGGCCAGCCTCCCTGGGGGGCTGACACCTTCTGAGACTTGAACAGGAGGAGTCACAGTTCCTGCCCACCCACTTCACAGTTACCCTGAGCACAGAATGAAACAGGATGTAAGAAGGGCTTTGTGAGCAGGCCGGGTCTGCGGACCTTCAATAATCGGGCTGTCATCTTACTCTACCTCCTGATAACCAGATGCCTCGCATGTGCTGCAGAATGTGTGCGAAGTCAACTTGGGAAAGAAATCCCACGATGCTTCAGGAAGAGCTACTCCCTGTTGCACAAACCGAGCCACGCCCCGAGGCACTGCAGCCCGATGGCACGTTGGTGCAACTTTGGTGCAACTTTTTTTGTAAGTAGTCTCCAGTAGGCAAACCTTTGTTTCTCCATGTTTTATTGGGGCTGAACTGACATATTTAAAATATAGAACAACTTATAACCCTGTGATCTGGGGCTTCCTAAAGGTTAACAAAGATCTAGCAAGCCACAGGAAAAACAATTAACAGGAGAATCATTCAGTAACAGCTCTGTCTTTAATAAAGCTAATGTTTTGGGAAAAAAAAAAAATTTGTTTCTCACAAATACTCAAGCGCCCTTAAGAGGCGCACACCAAAAGGGGGAATGGAGACCCAAGGCTTGGGAGGTTGATAAGGCTCCATAAAATATGGACTTTCTAACAGCCAGTAACAGGGCACTGAAATGGAGACAGGTGCTTCCGGGCTTGGCCGCCACTCGAGTGACACCGAGGCAGACAGTGTGGCCTGCACCATCCCTGAGGAAGACTAGTGGACCAGGGTTCAAATGTCAGTGCCCACACCTGCCAGCAAGCCCTGTGACCCCGGGCATATGAGCTCACCTCTCTGAGCCTCAGCACCCTCGTTTTCAGTACGGGGAAATACTTTGCTGCTGGAGCTTGGAGAATTAAATTCGGTAACTGTTTTTATTTCTAGGACCGCCACAACAGAGTGCCCCAGACTGTGCCACTTAAACAAAAGAAATCAATTTCCTCACAGTTCTGGAGCTGGATCAAGGTGTGGGCAGCTCGGTTTCTTCTGAGGCCTCTCTCTTGGCTCGCGGATGGCTGTCGTCTCCCTGAGTCTTCACGCGGTTGTCCTTCTCTGTGTGTCTCTGTCCTAGCTTCCTCTTCTTATAAGGACACAGTCATATTAGATCACGGCCCACCTTAATGACTTAATTTAACCTTATGTACCTCTGTGAAAGCCCTGTCTCAAAACACAGTCACATCCTGAGGTGCTAGGGGGTTAGGACTTCAACATATGAATTTTGGAGGGAACATAATTCAACCCTTAACAGTAACACAGTAGGACCTCAATATGCGTCATGCCTACTTGACAAGAGTTTTCAAGTAACAGGGACCAGCCTTGACAAAGCAACTGCTAAGTGCCAGCAGCATGCCATGTACTCTACATGCACCACCCCTAATCCAGGGCACACCCCAGGGAGAAGGGGCTCCCATCGCACCCCAGGGCCACAGCACTCCAGCTGTCAGCCTGGCTCCCAGTTGGCTGTGCCCTACCTGGAAGGGGCAGCAATACACTCACCCAGTACTGTCTCATTCCTTCAACAAATATTCATGCAGTCCTACTGTGTGTCAGGCCCTGTGCCACCCACTGGGGATATTTGGGGGTTTTCTTTTGTGTTTTAGTTTTGTGTTTGTTTGTTTGGAGATGGAGTCTCACTCTGTTGCCCAGGCTGGAGGGCAGTGGCGTGATCTCAGCTCACTGCAACGTCCATCTCCTGGTTCAAGTGATTCTCCTACCTCAGCCTCCCAAGTAGCTGGAACTATAGGCATGTGCCCAGCTAATTTTTGTGTTTTTGATAGAGATGGGGTTTCACCATGTTGACCAGGCTGGTCTTGAACCCCTGACCTCAAGTGATCCATCTACCTCAGCTTTCCAAAATGCTGGGATTACAGGCGTGAGCCACCATGCTCAGCCCCCACTGGGAATATTTTGGAAAGCAAGAAACACTCACGTGTCCTGCCCTTAAAGATCTTGCATTCCAGTGAGGAGGAGAAGCCCAAACAGGTAAACAGACCCGAAAAGTAATCATTAACTGTAATACAGTATTTCAGAGGAAATCAACAAAGGGTTGAAACAGAGAAAATAGGGGAATCTTTTTTTAATAAGCCGAGGAGGGCATCAGGGTAAGGAGGAGTCAGAGGGAGAAAGCTAGAGGGCAGGAACCAGCTAAGAGCAGGGAGGGAGTGGTGTGAGCAGAGGCCAGCAAGGCAGGTGGGGCCAGCCATGTAGTAACGCCATGGAAGGGTGTGTGTTATGTGTTTTAAGTTAGAATCAAATATTTTGAGAGCATGTTTTGATTCCAGTGGTTCCCTCCTGCACAGACTTTGTCCGTTCACTGCCCACCTGGCTGTCCTGGGGCCAAGGCACCTCCTCCTGCCCATGCTTTCTGCCAGGTGTCCTGGCTGGAGGAAGGGCCAGGGCAGAAGCTGCTAAGGATGCAGCTTATGGCCAGGAGGCTCTTCCTCACAGGGAAAGCCAGATCAGGAGGAAGGAGCTGCCCAGGGAGGGGGAACCTCAGCCCCTGGAACTCCAGCTCTGGAGAGGAAGTCACAGCAGCAGTCGCCAGGCTCCTAAGTACTCTAGAGGCACGCACTTAGGGGGCCACTGTCCGGTCATCTCCCTCATCAAAGGACGTAATGCAGGCCCTACTGGGGAAAACCACCTGCCATCCTGCATGAGCTGACAGGTCCTCCCAATGAAAACACAGTGGTCTTTAAATCTTATAGGTGGCGCTAAGTCAGCAGATATGACCTAGGGACCCTCTGCAGAGAGAGGACCCTTTGTGGTCCTCCGTTGAAGCCGCCAGACACTGCTGACCCATGTCGGGCACTGAGGGGTAACCACAGCATGACTGACCTGAGCCTGCCCTAAAGGGACTGAGGAGCTGGGAGACCTGTGGATACACAGAGAGGCTGGAGAGCCAGACCTCACCAGGCAGTGTGGATGACATTCACTGGGGAGACCAGCAAATGCCTCCTCCAGAGAGGGCTCTGGTGTGGGTGCTGAACAGCTGCTGGGTTTGACAAAGTGAGGGGAAGGGCATTGAGGCAGAGGGACCACGTGTGCAAGGGATGGGACCGTATGGGACATGCAGGGGTAGGGGCAGATCACCCTTCCCAGACCCCTCAGCCCCCGCAAGACCCGGGACACATCAACTCACTGCTCAGAGTCTATTTCTTGGAGATGAGAGTGGGTCAAGGCTAAGATCATACAGCCAGACTTCCTGGGTTCAAATCCCAATGCCACCACCGCCCAGCCGCATGGCCACAGGAAAGCAGGTAGCCTCTTTAGGACTCACTTTCCTCCTCTGTAAACTGGGGACACAAGAGTCTCTACTTTCAGGACCATGATGAGGAATGGCTGAATGTGTGGGCAGAGCTCAGCACGTGCCTGGCACCCAGAGGGGTCTTTACAGAGCACCTACTCCTATTCCCATTCATGTAGGGTTGCCGTGAGGATGACAGAAAGTGGCAATGCCGGGAACCTTCTCTGTGGTGGCCCTACAACAGCCTGCACTGCTCCCTGCCCCCCAACCCCATAATTTCCTGCCCACCTCTCGGTCCCTCCCACAAGGCTGTGCATGCCCCGGGGCAGGCACATGGACATGTCCAGTGTCAGCATCAAGAACCCAGTTGCTAGCCAAGCCTAACTGCACCTCACGGGCTGTGTGTCCGGGGCACCTGCACAGCCTGTCGGATCCGAATCATCTCACTGTGGAGTCAACACCTGAAGTGCAGGAACACGCCAGCCTCTCCTCATGAGTCATGTGAGGATCCGGGTCATCCAGTGCTGCTGGAAGCCAGGGGGTGTCCACACCAGCACAAGCTCAGAATTAGCCTGAGCACACAGCTCAGAGGTTGCATGCTCCTCTCAGCCTCACCCATGACGTGTGAACCTGAGGCTTTTGGTTTATGAGCAAACTTGAAACCCACTGCCTTTTCTGCACAGGCTGCCTGGGCAGTTGCAATTTTCCCTTCATCACGTGCAGGAACCCTCAGAAATGCAGGTCCATGCCGTCCCCATCACGGCAGTGCAGCCAGGGCACTTCTGAATCCTCCCGGGTGCTAGAACACAGGGGCACTCTGTTCAGGCAAATAGGGATGCACACAGAACAGGGCCTAGTATGGAAGCTTGGCACTGTGTGTATGTGTGTGTGTGTGTACACTTGTGTACGTGTGTGTGCATGTGCATGTGGGGTGTGTGTGCATCTGTGTGCATGTGTGCATCTGTGTGAGTGCATGTGTATGTGCACATGTGCGCACACGTGCCCATGTGTGTGCGAATGCACGTATGTGTGTGAATTCATGTGTATGTGCACATTTGCATGTGTGTGAGTGCACATGTGTGCACGTGTGTGCTTGTGCTAGTGCGTTGTGTGTGCACGTGTGTGAGTACATGTGTATGTGCACGAGTGTGCATGTGTGAGTGCATGTGTGTGAGTGCATGCATCTGCATGTGTGTTGTGGGAGACACACTCCACAGCTCCAGGTCCATCAAGATCGGGCCAGGGCAGGGGCGGGATGAGCCTGCTCCCGGGGAAAGTCCTGCTTCCCTCATGGCTCTGATCTCCCATCCAATCCAAGAAACAGGTAGGCTGCCTGGCATTGCTATGGCACCTGCAAGGCAGTGGCTAACAGCCTCCCTTCCCAGCAGGCTCCGTCCTGGGACCAACTCAGTCCCTCTGCCCAGCCTTGGGTGTCAGGAAGCGGCTACCTGGATAAGGCAGCAACCATAGCCTGCCACCCTCCACGCGCATATCACCCTAGCCAGCTGGTCAGTGAGAGGGAGGCGGGCAGAGACGGCCTCGCAGTCCAGCTCCCCTCCGCGATCAGCTGCTGAAAAGCCCCGTGCTGGGGACCCTTCCATTGTCACCTGTGTTTGTTCCACAAGCCCTTCCTGCTGCCCACTGTGTGCTGGCTCCGGGGGAGGACTTGGGACGGAGAAAAACCTGCCCTCAGGTGTTCCTGGCTTCGGACAGAACAGACTGACTAGGAAGGACACAGCCCCAGACTGGGGTGCAGCCACTCCCTCGGTGCAGGGACGTGTGTCATCACGAAGGACATCTGCGCCTGCATGGCAATTGTGGTCGTATTTCAGATACAAGCGTCACCTCTGAAGCTACAATATGCCCACTCTATTCCGCACCCCCTGTGGTGTTCAGAAACGCACTCGGTGTCAGGACCGAGGGTGGCAGAGTCGACTCTGATGGAGCAGAGCTGGGACGGCAGCGTGGGAAATGCAGGCTGGACAGGGCCCTGGAGAAGCCAAATTCAGCCACCTTGGTCCACTTCAGACACCAAGCCCTGGGCCACAGGGGCAGGCGGGCCTCTCCAGGCCCAACAGCGCGGGCCAGGCCAAACACTGGCTCCAGCAAGTCCTGCTCCCCAAGTTTTACACACAGAGCTGAAGGAGGCAGCTGTCCTGTGGGGGAGTCTTTGACCAGCAAAATGGGGAGGAGACAATTCCAAAAGCTAAGCTAACTTTGAAAATCTCTTCCATCAGCCTGAGACTGAAGTGGAAGCAGGTAGGTACCACAGAGGGTGCATCCAAGGGGGATGCTGGTGAACCCCAAGAAAAGAATATCTGACCTGCCAACACCACGTGCCAATGTGTGCCAAGGGGGGCAAGGGTGACACTCAAGGTCCTCCTGCTCACTGCTCCACACCCATGGGGCTGGGAGGCCGGGATGAGCTGGAGGCCCCGTTGTATGCCCAGTGTCTACAATAGTGTCTGGCACACAGTAGGCACTCAATGTTTGTTGACTGAATAAAAGAACTGAGCTGGAGAATGAAGGACAGTTTAATGTTCAGTATCTCAATACTCAAAGAGGGCCTGGGAAACCCTGGCAGGACAATGCCTTCCAACTAACGCAACAGCCACCTCCTCGGTCCTGCCATTTGGAACCAGGCCAGGGGCTCCCACGTGGGGGCCCTTTCCGGGAGGCCAATACTGCTAATATCACACTCTCAGCTCCCATTTCACACCCTTGGCTCCAGTAAGACCAAACAGGCTCCTCACTGTGCCTCTGGGCTTCACACAGGCTGCCCCTGCCAGGGATGAGCTGACCCCATCTTCCCAGCCAGGCCTTCTTCTTCCCCTCGTCAGCGGCTCCTCCCCTGGTGAGCCCTTTCCAGGCACCTCATTTTCAGCCACCCTTGCGCCTAAGCCAGCACTCACCAATATGCTCAGTGATGGATGTTTATACACCTAATAGACACGGAGCCCCTGGAGGGAGAGGAGAGGCCTTGACTTTAGGAAGCTTTTAGCAGCCAGTGACTGAACCCCCAGTCTGAGAGGGTGAAACCAGAGGGGCGTTCTCTAACACACATGAGGTCTAGCTTCGGGTATCAGGTCTGCACAGGCGCCGGCACAGGCAGGACTCTGGGAAAGAGGCTCCCCCTCCTGCGTCACTTACTATCTCAGGCCATCCCCTAACAGCCTGAGGAGGTGGGCACTGTTATCCCTCACCAATGAGAGAACGAGCCAGAGAACAGAAGAGCTGGGGCGCCAGGATTTGCAAGCACAAGCTGTGCCCACAGCTGCGCCTCTGAGGAGGGCCCCCCAGCACTGCAGGAGGAGCGCCCGCAAGAGCTGCACGTCATAATCCATACCTTCCTCCTTGTGCAAGTCCTACAAGTTCATCCTGTTTCTTTGCACAGAGTTTTAAGATCAAGACTGTTTGTGAGTATCCAAAAAGAAGGCCGGAGAGCTTTCAGGAGAGGAGGCTCTCATGGCCTCCATTGCCTCCAGGTTCCCATCAACATGGCTGTGTCTGGATCCTCTAACCCCTGCCTGGATGGACAGTGACTACAGCAACTCCACAAGACAGACTCACCCCAAGAAGCCAGGGCAGGGCAGGCCTGAAGTCTCCAAGGTCCAGCCAAGTTGATGGAAGCTGATTTCTGCTGACTCTGTCCTGGTCCACCAGCCCTCAGGCCTGGATAACAGCACAGTCCAGGAGCTCAGGTGGTTCTTGTTAGAGGGGCAGGAGACAGGCAAGACACCAACTGCACAGAGTCACCTGTGACTCTCCCATCAGGAGTCAGGGCCTCCTCCAGTTTTCTGGTTTGGAAATCGCATCGTGTTGGGGAAGCAGACGTTTCACAGGCCTGGAGGGTTGAATTGTTTGGACCGAACTCAAAAGGGCCTGACGAATAAGCCAGACGATTCCTCGCACTGCAAATGCCAACAGTGACGGTCACTGAGCACCCCCACCAGGGGCTGGGCCCCTCACTGAGTGTCTCAGTCTCCAAAAACAGCCATGCAAATTGGGCAGCACTGGGCTGCATTTGACAGCGACAGAAACAGAACCCTGAGAGCAAAAGGCAAGCAGCTCCAGCTCACAACCAGGAAGTGGCAGTGCGGGTTCCAAACCCAGGTCCGCCTGATTCCTGGTCCTGCACGGTCTTCCACCGTAGGTGATCTAACCTTGTGCCATGAACTTTCCTTTATACCAGGGGGCAGTCAATTCTTTCTGCCCAGGGCCAGATAGCCAATATTTTAGGCTTGGTGGGGCATATGTCCTCTTTGGCATACTCCACAACTCTGCCATTCGAGTACAAAGGCATCCACAGACGATGTGTAGATAATGATGTGGGCGTGTTCCAATAAAACTTTATTTACAAAGACAGGCAGTGGGCCGGATTTTGCTCATGGGCTATAGCTACCACCCCCTGCTGGATACCATGTGACAGAGAAGCAGCAGCCCTAATTCCTGACTGCGACACTGCTTTTTCTAACTGAAACACCACACTTGTGTTCTCATTTCTAGGCTTACTTTTCACATGTCCTTAAAAAGCAAACGTATGGTTCTAATCAGATAATCGAACATCAATTAACAGTGAATCTCAGGCCCTCATACCTGGTAGGAAGACAGTAACGAAGACCAAAACCTTCAGTAACTTGTGTATTTTTAAGACTTTGTAAAATAAAAACCATTAAGGAAACTGAAAAAATTGTAAAGGAAACCCAAAACAGGTAATCAAGTATCTATACGAACGCCAGCAGGATGGACTGAGAATGATCCCAGAGAGACCCCGCAGCCGTGCCCGCCGCTCCGTGAAGCAGAATCGACTGCGCTGCTCCACTTCTCGTTTTCTCTAATACGAAACCTCCGACAGGGATGAAAAGCCAAATTTATGACCCGTCTCATAGTGTTTCACCAGCTCCTCGAAGCTGTATTTTATGCTAACACCGTGGTCATCAATTCTTGGCCCAAAGGAGTTTGCTGGCAGGGGAGAAACAAACACCCAGTCACAGCCAAGAAGGAAGGTGCGAGAGAGCAGGCCAGCTCCGGAGAAGGCAGGTGTGGAATGGGGCCAGCTGTATGCCCACAGCATCCGAGAGGGTCTGAGAAGGAGGCCTGTTGGAAGATGACCTGCTTCTACTGAACACAAGGCCCAGAGAGGTCACACACCTTGCCCGAGGTCACACAGCACATCAGCTGAAGTCTGATTCCCAACTGAATGCTCCAGTTTTATGATCTTAGAGCACCACATGAAGCCTCACTAGTCCCCGCCTCATACGTGGGCCACGATCAACCTTGGGGCCTTGCATTCCCATTTAAGAAGTGAGCCCATGAATCCATTTCCTCTTCCAGGAGAATGAGCCACATTTTCCTCAGCACCAAGATCAATGAAAGCAGCCAGGACTATGTCCTTGATGGAATGGTACTCATACCTGCCCCTGTACCGCCCCACCCAACCCGCATGAAACACTAGGTATGAGCATCCTGATTTTCCAGGGGGAAGCTTAGGCCCAGAGAGGTAAAGCAAGTTACCTGAAGCCACACAGCCTGTACCAGGCACCTGGCTCCAGGTCCATGTCTTCTCTGCTCCACCTGACTGCCTGGTATCAGTGAAAAGCCAAAGGGTTCTGAGTGGTCCAGGAAGAGAGAAGTGACTTCCCTATGTGGCTCCCCCACTCCAGAGTGCCCGGGAGAACTGATTTTCAGAGTCTCAGTGAAGAAAGACTCAAGGCCCTCAGAGGGGAGTGCACACCTCCTTCGTGCACACAAGGGAACATGCTGAAATGTTCGTTTAGCAGAAACAGGCCAACTTTGTCACCCTATCCACAGCTTTGCAGATCCTGCCGGGCGCAGTGGCTCACGCCTGTAATCCCAGCACTTTAGGAGGCCAAGGTGGGTGGATCGCCTGAGGTCGGGAGTTTGAGACCAGCCCGGCCAACATGGTGAAACCCCATCGCTATTAAAACACAAAAATTAGCTGGGCATGGTGGTAGGCACTTGTAACCCCAACTACTCGGGAGGCTGAGGCAGGAGAATCACTTGAACCCAGGAGGCAGAGGTTGCAGTGAGCTGAGATGTGACACGGTACTACAGCCTGGGCAACAGAACAAGATTGTCTCAAAAAAAGAAAAAACCCAAAAAACTTTGCAGATCTCCAATCCTGTTTGTTGGAGGATGTTTATCAGTGGCTTCCATAGCCTGGGACACTGCCATCTGCCCCTTCCGGGAGCCCGCTTATGGAGTCGGGTTACTTGGGAGATTCCGGGTGACTGAGATGGTTCTGCCTCCAAGCCCAAGGATCGGTGTAACTGAGCAAGGAGGAGCCGCCTGAGGGGGCGAAGGTGTGAAAGCAGCCAGGGTGTGCAGGTCCGTGTTACCCAGAGGGAGGGAGGCTCCGGAAGGCAGCCCCTGTCAGCTTCCGTGGTATAAATACACATGCCCTGGCCAATTCTGAACTACCAACACAATGTCCGCTGGCTCACCAAGCTGAAAATTACGCAATCAACCTGATGAGCTAGTGTGAAGGCTCCAGAACACCATGAGGGTCCTGTTCCCAGGACAAAATGAGAGGCAGGCCCCAGGCTTCCAGGACCGTCCTTAAAGAAAGCTTCTCGATCCAAGATGGCTGATCACTAGCAGCTCGGGATTGTAGCTCCCAGTGAAAGCTCAGAGAACGAGAGGACACCACACTTTCAGAAGAATTTTCGTCACTCACAGACCAGCAGATTTCCAGTGGAGGAGCCCCACGTGTCGCCAGCGCGACTCTTGTGGCCGGCCCAGCAGTTTTGCCGGCGCCTTGGCGCAGCAGCTCTTCATGCAAAGTAAACGGGACTGGTTCCCCTACTGACCGGAGTTTGGAGCTCCGGGAAGGCAGAGCCGCTTGTTGTGGACTCAAGAAGGAAGCCAGACCAGAGATTCCCAGGCAGAAGAGCACCATCAGTCTTATCGCTGCTATTTTGGC
>CAUYOR010094034.1:0-26141 GCA_963573925.1 Callimico goeldii
GATCTCGGCTCACCGCAACCTCCGCCTCCTGGGTCCAGGCAATTCTCCTGCCTCAGCCTCCTGAGTAGCTGGGATTACACACATGTGCCACCATGCCCAGCTAATTTTTTGTATTTTTAGTAGAGATGGGGTTTCACCATGTTGACCAGGATGGTCTCGATCTCTTGACCTTGTGATCCACCTGCCTCGGCCTCCCAAAGTGCTGGGATTATAGGCATGAGCCACCGTGCCTGGTCAGCACGGGAGTTTTGACTTGCTCCGTTTCCGACCTGGGCCGATTCACCTCTCCTTAGGCAACATGGTGGTCCCCCGCATCCAGGAGGTCACCATATTGATGCCGAACTTAGCGCGGACACCCGATCGGCATAGCGTAATACAGGCCAAGACCTCCTAGACTCAAGCGATCCTCCAGCCTCAGCCTCCAGAGTAGCTGGGACTACAGGCATGAGCCACCGCACCCGGCAGACCATATTCTAAATTACAAAGTAAGTCTCAATAAATTTGAACAAATTTAAATCATACAAAGTATGTTTTCTGACTACTATGGAATTATATTAGAAACCAGCAGCAGAAGGATCAAGAAAATCCCCAAATATTTAGAAAGAAATCAAAATGGATATTGGTATTTTGAACAGAATGAAAATGAAAACACAACATATTAAAATTTATAAAATAGAGAACCCAGAAATAAATCCCTCACATATATGGTCAAATGATTTTGACAATGAGGCCAAGACCATTCAATTGGGAAAGATGGTCTTTTCAATAAATGGTGCTAGGAAAGCTGGATATCCACATGTGAAAGAATGAAGAGTTGGGCCCTTATCCTACGCCACATACAAAAATTAACTCAAAATGGATCAAAGATTAAATGTGAGACAGCAAGACCATAAAATTCTTGGAAGAAAACATAGAAGGAAAGATACATGACAATGGATTTGGCAATGATTGCTCGGATAAACACCAAAAACATAGGCACAAAAGAAAAATAGATAAACTGGACTACAGGTTGAGTACCCCTGTGGGAACAGAAGTGCTTCAGATTTCAAATATTTTCAGGTTGTGGAATATCTGCATATATATAATGAGTTATATTGGGAATGGGACCCAAAATTCTTTTATGTTTTATATATACTTCATACACATAGCCTGGAATTAATTTTATATAGTATGTTTAATAATTTTGTGCATGAAACGAAGTTTTGACTACTATTTTGACTGAAAACTACATGAGGTAAGAAATAGAATGTTCCACTTCTGGTGTCATGTCAGCACTCAAAAGTTATGGAGTGCAGAGCATTTTGAATTTTGGGATTAGGGATGCTCAACCTTGTTGATGTGTTCTTTGATGCACAGAAGTTTTCAATTTTGACATATAGGTATCCCTAATCCCCTTATTATGAAGTACCTCTCTTAGTCAAAAATTCAGAGACAGAAAATAGAATGGTGGTTGTTGGGGACTGAGAAAGGGGGATGGGGAATTATTGTTGAATGGGATTGAGTTTCAGCTACGCAAAATAAAGAGTTCTGAAAATGGATGGTGGTAAAGTCTGCAAAACAATGTGAATATACTTAATTTTACTGAATTGTATACTTAAAAATAATTACTATGGTATAAGTTATGTGTATTTTACCACAATATAAAAAATACAATGCAATTCTCCATATTAACTAAAAAAAAAAAAATCAGAGCAGAGGAGCCATCAAAGCAGGTCAAGAAAGAGCAACTAGTGAGGTGGGGTGGTGGGTTGGGGGGAACCATGTATATAGTTTCTTGGAATAAAGAGAATAAAATATTTCAAAGGGGAGGAACTGATCAACTGTCAAATGCTGACATGTAAAGTAAGCTGAGACTGAGAACTTGACCACTGGAGGTCACTGGAGACTTGATAAACCAATTTCAGTGCAGTAACCCAGGACAAAAACACGATTGGGTTCAGGAAAGACTGGGAGGGAAGAAATTGGGAGATAGCATTACAAGACAATTTTTTTGAGGCATCTGCTTCAAGGAAGAATAGAAAAATTGGGTGGTCACTACTACAAGGGAAAGGGAAATGCAGTTTCAAAGGGGGTTTTGCCCTATTTACTTTTATAGAAGGTACTCAGTAAATTAAACATTTAAGAGCAACTCAGTAAGTATTTATCCAGAATGAACTGTTCTCAAGACTAGGTTTACTGCTTGACATTAGAGGTTAAAGTGTTGCAATTTTGAATCTTTTTTATTCCCCTCCCCCGCGCCAATATTAGTTCATCTTTCTTCAGGGTCACTGAAGTTTTTCCTAACTATTTAATAGATATTACAATAAATGTACAGTAATTTAACTGTCTTTCTTGCTGGGTATGTCCAAGTGTTTTCTATTATTATAGATAATGCTTATTTATATATTATTATAGACAATGCTGCAAGAAATCTTTACTTATATCATACACTTTACTTATATAATCCAGTTGTCATTTTTTCTTTGGGTTATATTCTCACATGAAACACTACTTACTCAATCGAAGATTAGGAACATTTTTAAGGTTCTTCATGGAGATTAGTGATTTTATCAATTGACATTCCAATCAGGAATTTGTTGGTACCATTTCACCATATCCCTAATAGTACAGAGTTTCAACATAAATGTTCTTATTTTGTTAATTGTATTATCAAAATTTTATTACTCTAAGTTTCTCTGATTAACTAGTGAGGTTAAAGTTTTCAAATATTTATCAGTCATGTGCTTTTTTTCTTTTGTGAATGCCTTTTTTTATTTATCTTTAAAAAAATGTGTCCCTATCAAGCAGTCTATTAAAAATAACCACTTTTTTGATTGATTATCCCAGGTCTTCCCTCAGATGTTATTTGCTTTTAGCTGTTTATCACCATCAAGTTAATTTTTGTTAATTTGTTTTTTCTTTTTTTTTTTTTTTTGCAACTTTTTCAGTTATTTTACATTAAATCTATGTTTTCCACTATAATTTTTTCCCCTCATAGCTCTTAAGTTTGGTTTTTAACTTCTAAGGACTGGGCACCAATGGATTAAAGCAAAGACTGGGTTAAGAATGGAAATTCTGTTGTGAGGAATTTAGCAACTCTCTTTTGCTATAACTACCTGGTCTATGGTCTGGTCCACATTTCTTTTTTCAGACAGAATCTCGCTCTGTCACTGCTGGTGTGCAATGACGCAATCATAGCTTAATGCAGCCTTGAACTCCTGATCTGAAGCAATTCCCTCCCACCTCAGCCTCTAAAGTCCTAGGATTATATGTGTGAGCCACTGCACTCAGTCTACATTTAAATTAAAGTTTAGAAGGCTAATAATTTTATGTCCAATAAGTAAATAAACATGTAACAAAGTATGGTAAAGGCAACTAGATAAATTAGCAAGTAGGACTTAGGTTCAGATTACCTAATTACCTAATTTAATCACTGGCTCTAACACTTACCAACTGGAAGGCTCTGGACTTCTTAACCTTACTCAATTTTCGTGATCTATAAATCACACTTTAACACTTATGAAGGGCATACTATGTGCAAGCATGTTTCTAAGAATTTTACTTTTAGTCAACTTATTTAAAACAACTCTATGATATTAATTATGATCACCACTTCAGACGAGAAAACATATGACCTACAGAAGTTCAACAACTCAAAACTTACAAAACAACTAGTAAATGGCAGAACAAGAATTTGAACCTAGGCATTCTGTCTCCAGTGCTCCCATCCTGGCTCCCATTATATGGCCTCTTTCATCTTTAAAATGGGAATGATATCACCTAACTCAGGTGTGGTGGAAGGATTAAATAAAACAGTATACATGAAAGAACTTTATAAAGTGTGAAATGGCAAGTATAAGGAACAGTATTAAGGGGGGAGGGTTGTTTTAAATAACAAAACCTGATAGACACTTTGTATGATTTAAAATAGGTTTTAAAAAAAGATGGCAGCAAATTCCACAAAGCATATGCAGTGAACTAAAATCCTTACAGTAACCTCTTAAAAATACCATGGCAGAGAGTCTTTAGGCTCTTGCTCTCTGCTGGAATAAAAAATTCTTGCCTGAGACTAGAAGGATATGCAATTTATCCCATGAAAATAACTGTGCAAAGCATTATTCTTAGCAGGCCATATCAGTTAATATGCCAGTTTAGAGGCCCCATGAACACGAGACTCACCTTGTCTTTTCCTCCTCTTACATCCTGCAACTTCTCTTCTGTCAAACAATAGCTCGGTTTATACCCCCTCCTAAGTAATACCTTACCCACTTGCTTTATCTATCCAAATCCTATATGCCTTTTGAGGTGCATTTCAAGCCCCAACTTCAGAGTCGCATCCACTAATTCATGCCCACAGTCTTCTTTTTTCTCCCTGACCTCTCATTACCTCGTTTATACTACTTAATCTCTGGTTACATTTTCTTTTGTTGAGATATAATTCATATACTGTAAAATCCACCATTTTAAGTATACAATTCAGTGGTTTTAAAAATTATATTCACAAGGCTGTTATAACCACCATCACTATCTAATTCCATTTTCATCACCCTAAAAAAAAAAACATATCCATGAACAGACACTCCCCATTTGACCTCCCCACAGTCTCTGGCAACCACTAATCTACCTACTGTCTCTAAAGATTTGTTTTTTCTATACGTTTCACGTAGATGGAATCATACAACATTTGGCCTTTAGTGCCTGGTTTTTGTGCTTAGCACGTTTCCAAGGTTCATCAATAATGAAGTGTGTGTCAGTATTTCATTCTTTTTATGAGTGAATAATATTCCATCCTATGGCTATATCACATTTTGTTTATCAGTTGATGGACATTTTAATTTTTTCCACTTTTTGTTTATCATAATGAACAGTCTTGTGCAAGTTTTAGTGTACACGTTTCCAATTCTCTTGGGTATATACCTAGCAGCAAAACTGCTGGGTCATATGATAGCTCTATGTTTTTCTTTTATTATTTATTTTTAAATTTTTATTTGCAACTCTTTAGCTTATGTTTAACTTTCTCAGGAACTGCCAAACTCTTTTCCACAGTAGCTGTACCATTTTACATTCTCATCTGCAATGTATGACAGTTCCAATCTCTCTACATCCTGGCCAACACTTGTCATTGTCCTTTTTCATCCCTAAATCACAGCCATCCTAGGGGTATGAAGTCACATCTAGGTGTGGTTTTGATTTGCATTTCCCTAAGGTCTCTGTTTACATTTTATTTTACAATACATACTCTTCTAATACACAGGCAGCAAACTTTATCTGTGAAGAGCTAGATAGTAAATGTTTTATGCTTTGTGACCCACATATGGCCTATGTTACATATTATTCTTTGTTTATTTCTTATTTTAAAAAACAGCTCTTTAAAAAGTAAAAGTCATTCTTAGCTTGAGGGCCATACAAAACAGGCCTTGGATCAAAGTTTGGTGAAACTCCTCTAATAATTTCATAATTAGCCTTGCGTTTGCTATCAACATCAACTTTGCCGAAAGCAAGGTAAGTATTATTTCGTATTTCCAGATAGAGATTTATACAGGGTCTATGACTACAAGAACAGAGGTTCTAAATATACTTGAACTGGGTCGGGCATGGTGGCTTATGCCTGTGATCCCAGCACTTTGGGAGCTGAAGCAGGTGGACCACCTGTGGTCAGGAGTTCGAGACCAGCCTGGTCAATATGGCAAAACCCGGTCTCTACTGAAAATACAAACATCAGCCAAGCATGGTGGCACACACTTGTAGTCGTAGTCCCGGCTACCTGGGCGGCTGAGACAGGAGAATTGCTTGAACCTGGGAGGCAGAGGTTCCAGTGAGCTGAGATCGCGCCACTACATTTCAGCCTGGGTGACAGAGCAAAACTCCACCTCGAAAAAGAAATAGAAATAAAAATACTTGAACTAAGCTTTTTGCAAAAAGAAGTCAATTAAAAAATATATATATTTGAGGGACTGGGTGTCATGGTTCATGCCTGTAATCCCAGTACTTTGGGGGGCCACGGCAGGCAGATCACTTGAGGTCAAGAGTTCAAGACCAGCCTGGCCAATGTGGCAAAAGGCTGTCTCTACGAAAAACAAAAAATTAGCCAGGCATGGTGGCACATGCCCGTAATCACAGCTACTCGGGAGGCTAAGGTATGAAAGAATCACTTGAACCTGGGAGACGGAGGAGGCAGCAAGCCAAGATCACGCCACTGCACTACAGTCTGGGCAACAGAGCGAGATTCTGTCTCAAATACACACACACACACACACACACACACACACACACACACACACACTTTTATCTCCCCACAGGCATTATGCAATATAAAGCGCATTGATTTTTTAAGTGATTATTAAAAGTACAAAGTCATTTTTCTTTTTTGAAACTGGGCAACTTGACTATGAATTTTTTTCAGAATCAGAGACTCTTTCATAATGCCCTTAGAGGCAAAATTATAATCAATTAAAGATATACTTCTGAATCAAGTATTTCTAACTCCCAAAACTACAAACAAGATTAAAATTACGGTAATACAATGTGGAAGAAATTGCTATTTGTCCCTCTTTTGACTACATGCTTTATATATAGCCAAAACAGCAAACAAAAAGACAGGAACACAAAAGACTTTTAGGGCAGCCAAACTATCTGTATGACACTATAAGGTGGACACACATTTTACATTTGTCCAAACCCATAGAATACACAACACCAAAATCGAACTCTGAGGTTAACTATGGACTCTGCATGATAAGGATGTGTCAATGTATGTTCATCAGCTGTAACATATGTACCCATTTGGTAAGGGAATTGTTGATAATGGAGGAGGTTATGCATGTGAGGGGGCAGAATAAACATTAGAAATCTGCTAAATTTTATTGTAAACCTAAAACTGCTCTAAAAAAGATTAAGCCGTGACTGCTTCAGCAGCATATATACTGAAAATGGAATGATACAGGGAAGATTAACATGGCCCCTGTACAAGGATGATGCACAAATTCATGAAGCATTCCATATTTTTTTAATTGTCTATTTTTTAAAATGGCATACATTTCTGGTAAATGCAGAAAGGACAGAAATTTAAACAATTTGAATTTTACATTTTAGAAATTATAAGTAAATCATGATGAAGTCTTTCTGCACAGAAACTCTTTGATATAGGAGAATGAAAACTAATGTAGAAGATAGCAGACATAACTAGCTATTTATCTCATGGCAAGTCACTGGCTTTCTTTGAAGCCCAAACTTCTTATCTTTAAAAGAAGGAGTGACACTATCTGTCCTACCTTTTTCACAGAACTATGAAGATCAAATAAGACAAACTCTGTAAAAGTATGTAAAAAAAAAAAAAAAAAAGCACGCTACAACTGTTTCTCATATATATTGTTAGAAGAATTTAAAATCCAAACCACATTTTCATTATTAAAGTAAGCATAAACAAGAGTTCTCTGGGTCTTCATAGTTAAAACAGACATTTTTCCTAACAGTCTTAATGACATCAATGAACAGTGCGGTAAGTCTTTTCTAAGCCTAGCCCAGGAATGAAAATCAGCCCAAACTGGTCTCACATTCTGAATGGCCTAAATAAAGGTTAACCAACTGCTTAAACGCATTCAGACCGGTTTCCTAGGTCTTAGGAACCTAAGACAATATTCATTCTTTTGCACCTTTAGCTTATTCTAGCTGAAAGAAATAACATTTAAGTACTAACCTGTCTACTAAAAATTCTATGGGAACAAAACCTCAAAAATCAAGTCAGGATCAGTAATAAAGTTTTGATTATCAACAGCAAAAGAAGAAAGGGATATTAAGCAATGATAATATCTAATATTCTGGCTGTCAGCAAAGCCTGAGTCCTATCCTCTCGCTCTCCTCTCCAGACAGCATGAGCTTCACCTCTCACTCCACCTTACCCACCAATTACCAGTCCCTGACCTCTGTCCATGTGCTCAGCTATGGCGCCCAGCTGGTCAGCAGCATGGCCAGCGTCTAACCAGGCACTGGGGGCTCTGGTTCCCAGACCTCCGTGTCCCACTCCACCAGCTTCCAGGATAGTTCCGGGGGCCTGGCTGAGGGGATGGCCGGGGGTCTGGCAAGAATAGGAAGCATCCAGAACAAGAAGGATACCATGCAAGGCCTAAACAACCTCCTGGCCCCCTACCTCGACAGAGCTTCGTTCCTGGAGAGCAAAATCTGGTAGTACCTAAAGAAGAAGGGACCCCAGCTCAGAAACTGGGGCCATTACTTCAAGACCATCAAGGACCTGAGGGATCAGACATTCATAAATACTGTGGACAACGCCTGCATCATTCTGCAAACTGACAATGCCCGTCTTGCTGCTGATGACTTTAGAGTCAAGTATGCAACAGAGCTGGCCATGTCCCAGTCTATGGAGAGTAACACCCATGGACTCTGAAAGGTCACTGATGACACCAATGTCATTTGGCTGCAGCTGGAAACAGAGACCGAAGCTCTCAAGGAGGAGCTGTTCTTCATGAAGAAGAAGCACAACGGGGAAGTAAAGAGCCTACAAGCCCCAAGTACCAGCTCCGGGTTGACTGTGGAGGTAAATGCTCCCAAATCTCAGGACCTGTCCAAGATCATGGCCAGACATCCAGGCCTAATACAATGAGCTAGCTTGGAAGAACCGACAGGAGCTAGACAAGTACTGGCCTCAGCATATTGAAGAGGACACCATAGTGGTCGCCATGCAGTCTGCTGAGGTTGGAGCTGCTGAGATGATGCTCATGGAGCTGATACGTACAAAGCAGTCCTTCAAGATCGACCTGGACTCAATAAGAAATCTGAAGGCCAGCTTACAGAACAGCCTGAGGGAGGTGGAGGCCCGCTACTCCCTGCAGATGGAGCAGCTTAACGGGATCCTGCTGCACCTGGAACCTGAACTGGCACAGACCTGGACAGAGAAGCAGTGCCAGGCCAAGCAGTACAAGGTCCTGTTGAACATCAAGGTCAAGCTGGAGGCTGAGATCACCACCTACCGCCGCCTGCTGGAAGATGGCGAGGACTTTAATCTTAGCAACGCCCTGGACAGCAGCAACTCCATCTAAACCATCCAAAAGACCACCACCCGCTGGATAGTGGATGGCAAAGTGATATCTGAGACCAATGATACCAAAGTTCTGAGACATTAAGCCAGTAGAAGCAGGATACCCTTTGGGGAGCAGAAGGCCAATAAAAAGTTCAGAGGTCATTGGAAGCCTACACACACACACACACACACACACACACACACGTATATATTGTTTGAACCTGGAAGGTGGAGGCTCCAGTGAGCCAAGATTGTGCCACTGCATTCCAGCCTGGGCAAGAGATCAAGACTCTGTCTCCTAAATAAATAAACAAAATTTAAAAATAAAATAAAATTCTCTACAAGAGTACAGACAGCTTGTGATCTAGATTTGAACTAATAAATGTTAAACAGAAAAAGATATTTATAGTCAAACCAAAACCACCTGAACACAGACCTTAGAAGTATTACTAAACACCTTGAAGTTTGGGGTTCAAAGGAAGAAACTACAATTAAACACCTATGACTAAACTTTCTAAAAGCTATGATCTTAACATGTATTAGATCTAGATCCCTGGCCAGGTACACTGGCTCATGTCAGTAATCCAACAACTTTGAGAGGCTAAGGTCAGAAGGGGTTAGGTGTTAGAGACCAGCCTGGGCAACAGAGCAACACCTCATCTCTTAATTTAAAAGGAAAAAAAAAAAAAGATCTAGAGCCCTGATTCTAACAAACCTGACAGCGGCAAGAAGTGAATAACTGAAAAATCAGCCATATCAATCTGTAAAGCATGTTGAGTTTTAGCTCAATATCTAGATTAATACAGAACAAATATTATAACAGTCCCTGATATAACCACAAATATCTATTATGTTTATCTATGCAATTTAAGGCAGTGGCCCCCAAACTTTTTGGCACCAGAAACCAGTTTAATGGAAGACAATATTTCCACAAGGCTGGACTGGGTGTGGGAGATGGTTTCAGGATGATCCAAACACATTACATTTATTGTGCATTTTATTTCTATTATCATTATATTGTGATATATAATGAAACAATTATACAACTCATCATAATGTAGAATCAGTGGGAGTCCTGAGCTTGTTTTCCTGCAACTAGACAGTCCCACCTGGGGGTGATGGGAGACAGATATTAGATTCTCATAAGAAGTGTGCAACCTAGATTATGTGCATGTACAATTCACAATAGGGTTCGCACTCCTGTGAGAATCTAATGCCACTGGTGATCTGACAAGAGGAGGGGCTCAGACAGTAATACTCAACACTGCTTACCTCCTGCTGTGCAGCCTGGTTCCTAACAGGCCATGGACCATTAATACCTAGTCTGTGTCCTGGAGGTTGGAGACCCTGATCTAACGGTATGAGACAGTGAGAAACAAAGGAAAATATGACCAGTTACCGAAATTTAACAAGAAAAAATATTTTAACTCCGTTTCTCAAAGTGCTAGTTTGATTAATGTTATCTTGGGTAACAAAAACTTGGAAAAAGCCAAACAGGAAAAAAACAAATCAACAAGTTCTGTATTGAGAAGGTATTCCACTCCAATGGACACATTCATTTTTTATTCCTTTAGTCTGCATTTCCTCAAATTTATTTATAATTTGGGCATCAAATTTTTTTTTTTTTTTACAAAAAGGAAAAGTGACAGAGAATTTAAAGACAGAGACATGTTCTCTCTCCAAATTAAAACAAAACATCGCTAGCTCTAATTGGCAGTGATCTCCTATTAAATGGGCAGAGTATACTTAGCGGATACAAAAACACTAACATTTTTAAAAGCTTGCCAAACCCATGTTATGTTGCGTGAGAGCGAATAAAAAGTGTAGAAAACAACCTGGTCATTTACTAAGGGTTCTATCCAAATATGACTGTGGTAGGGGGTACAAAAGGAAAAGAGGTTTATTTGTGCAAGAATTCCTTACTGCCCTCTACTGTACAAAAATGGAGTAAAAAGAATTGTGCAGTGCAAGTATGACCCATATTTGCTCTGCAAAAATGCTCTTGAAAGAATAACTGATAAATGTCTAAATTAATTACCTTTTTTCAGCACCTAACCTGATATAAACAGGTATGCACATATTATAATCTGAGGAAAACCCCACAGCACAGGTTTTCCACCTCAATGAAGCATCAACTTTGAGCCCTGAGCCGTTCATCTTCTCCCAGCTTATGACTTCCCTTCCTTTTCTCCTAACCCTGGACTCCAAGGGTGATCAACAGTATAGTTTAGTAGTTAATACATAGACTTTGGAACCTAGCTTCCTGGTTTTAAAGCCCAGTTCTGCCACTTACTAACTCTGTAATCCTAGTCAAGTGTCTTAATCTCTCTGTGCCTCAGTTTCATCATGGGGATAACAGTGCCTGGCTCACAGAGTTATTTGAGTAAATAAAGCGGTATCTACAGAACTTATTTATGTGTCCAGCACGAAGCAGGGGTAAGTTTTCTATATACCACCTTCTTTGTCTGAGTTAGTCTTTGCTCATACTCCTCTATTCCATGTATTCCTGTTGTTTCACCCCCAATTAGCCAGTCTAACATCAACTGTTAGTGAATCTTAAATTTTCTCTTCATTGCTGGAGAAAATATTATTATATAACTGATGTCACTATTTCTAATTCCTGGTCTGAAATCTCACCTGGACCCTCAGTACTACACATCAATAGTTTTACCAATCTCTTCTTCACTTCCTCTCTCATGCCCTCCCTTCTTGATAAACTTAAATCCAGTTACTATCATCTTTTTTCCTAAAGTCCCATTCAAAGGATGACGTTGTCTCTCCTCACATTTAACGTCAACCTTTCAACCTGCCCTATATATTTACCCTGCATTTCCTACAAGCTAGAAACCTATAAGCCATACTTGACTCTACTGCCCATATATAATCAACAGTTGAGCTAGTTCTCCATATTTTGTTTCCTAAATAATTCTTTAAATTGTAAATTCTTTTTAGCCCCTTTTCTATAGTGTGTTAATAAGGCCCTCATCATCTCTTAACCAAATTCCTCCAAGAGAAATCAGAGATTAAGGAGAATCAGGAGTGCATATATCAGAAGCTGAGAGAGACATAATATTTTGATGGTTTTTTCAGTTAAAGAGACTAGCTCCTCTTCCCACCAACTATGTACTTTAAGAGGTAAAACAAACTCTTGAAATGTTATGCAAAACAAAACAGAAACAGATCTTTTATAAAGTATAGGTATAATCTTCTAGGAGAGAAGAGGGCCCAATATATGGCCCAAAATTTTCAAAATTTCAAAGAGATCTATGACCCTCACCCACCCTCACAAAAGGTGTCATTATTCTAGAGGATAAGTCCCACGCCCATTAGCAGGGCTTGTAATGTTTTACATGATTTGGCTATGATATATGTCAGTTTTACCAGCCGTCCCTCTATGTGGGCAGATATCAAGAGTTGGCAAAGTGGACATCTGTTATTTGTGCATGTCTAGTATTCCTCCTTCTTTTGATAATAGTACTGTGACACTTTATTGGGAAACAATCCTTGTCTTCCTGAATGCAGCTGTGGTGAGAATGTCAGTCAAGGAGTTTCCACCTTTCACTGGGCAAGGGAGACACATAACCTAAACTCACACCAATCAGGCTGAGTTTCTCAGGAAGCTCAATCTTAAGAGCGATGTGAGAAAGGAAAACGTCTAGAGCTGATTATGACTGTGGTATACTAAAGACATTGTTCCTCACTACTACCTAGGTCCCTACCCCTGCAAACTGCACTGGTTCTTCTTGGGACTTCTTGAAGCTTAAGTGCTCATTTTTTACTTAAATTGTTATTTAACATCCTTCAAATAAACATTTTTCTGCTTAAATTAACCATTTCAGCCATTTGTTTATCCTTTTATTGGAGAAATATTTACTGAACTGTGTAACGGTTAGCTGTACATGTCAACTTGGCTACACTATAGTATCCAGTTATTCAAATGGATAGAGGTGTTGCCATGAAGGTATTATCTAATTGTGGTTAACATCCACAATCAGTTGACTTTAAGTAAATTATCCTCAATAATGTGGGTAGGTAGGCCTCATCCAATCAGTTGAAAAGGCTTAATTGCAAAACTGAGGTTTGCTGAAGAAGAAATTCTACTGCAAGACTGCATTATCAGCTTCAGTTAGAAAATCTGCAACATGTTGACCTGCCCAGTAAATTCTGGACTTTCCAGTCCCCACAATCATATAAGCCAATTCCTTGAAATAAACCTATTTACATAATGTATGAGAGAGAGAGAGAGAAGAGAGAGAGAGAGAGAGAGAGAGAGACAGACAGACAGACAGTGTGTGTGTGAGGGGGTATGTGTGTATGGTGTGTGAATGTGTATATTGCCTTACAGGTTCTGTAGGTATCTGTCCAGTTCTCTGACTGATAGAAAACCTACTACATACCGGTGTTGACAATAAGCACGGGTTGTCATTTGCTTGCTGCTATGACTGTGAGATAAAGGGCCCAGTTTCGTGTACATCCACGAGACATTTAAGTTAAAATTTGCACCAAAGAATAAAATCTCCAGTGAACAAGACAACATAGTGATGGTTCTGTTGCTTGCAACCAAAAGAACCCTAAATGCAATCATATATGTCATTGTTTGAGGAGAAAAGAGTCCACACAGTTTCACTGTTTCACATAGTGCTAGCTTAAGTTCAAAGCTGTGAATAGAATTTTAAAGTTCCAAACCTGATACCAAAAAATTAACTTTCTAGATTTTCCCAAAGTACAGAGAAGTTAAAGAATGAAAGCATGCCCAAGAAAGAAAAGATGTCTAAAATTGTCAGAATGTGCAGGTTCATTTACCCTACTTCAGGGGCCAGCAAACTAACAGCCACAGGCCAAATCTGGGCCACTGTCTGTTTCTGTGTGGCTTGTGAACTAAGAATGGTTTTTATATTCTTGCATGTTTTTCTAAAAAAAAAAAAAAAAAAAAAAAGAAGAAAATTATTTTGTAACATGAAAATTATATAAAATTCACTTTCCGTGTCCATAAATCAAGGAGACACAACCACTCTCAGTTGCTTATGTAAATGGCTGCTTTCACCCTGTAACAGCAGAGTTGAATATCTACAACTGGGACCATATGGCACCAAAATCCTAAAGTACTTATTACCTGGCCCCTTACAAAAAACGTTAGCTAACATCTACTCTAGTTTATCAGAGGAAGTATTAACTTCAGGAGGAATGAACAAGAAAAGGGTAAGAAATTTTAGAAAATAGGATATAAGAAAAGGAATAAACTAACGTTATTTATTGCATATTTACTATGCATAAAATACTATTTTGAGCACTTTACATCTACCAGTATATTTTTTTCTTTTTGAGATGAAGCCTCACTCTGTCACCCAGGCTGGAATGCAATGGCACGATCTCAGCACATTGCAACCTCTGCCTCCCGGGTTCAAGCGATTCTTCCACCCAGATTCTTCTGAGTAGCTGGGATTAAAAGCACCTGCCATCATGCCTGGCTAATTTTTGTATTTTTGTAGAGACAGAGTTTCACCAAGTTGGCCAGATTGGTCTTGAACTCCTGACATCAGGTGATCTGCCCACCTTGGCCTCCCAAAGTGCTGGGATTACAGGCCTAAGCTACTGCACCCGGCCTACATCTACTAGTGTTTTTAATCCTCACAGCATATCTACGGGTGGAAATAGTTGCACCCATTTTATACATGAGGCAAAAAGGTGAAAACTAACTTGTCCAAGCTCAACGGACATAAATTATGGAGCTGGGATTATAACTCAGGCCGTGTGGCTCTAGCAGCAGTGTGGTTAACTACAATACTATATTGACTTACCAGTCATCTTCTTGTCTATTTAATCTGTACTGTGCAAATATTGTTTTTCTTTAGAATTAGAGTATACAAACTCTATGGATGAACCAATATTAAATAAATTAAAATTCTGTGCTGGTACATTTCTTAGAGAATTTAAAGGATTACAAAGACCTATGTGCACGCTCACACACACACACACACACACACCCCTCTTCCTTCTTGAAGGCAGAAAAACTGAGAAAGACGGCCCCTTTGACTCAACCATTGCTCTCCCACAGGCCATATCTGAACTCTGAAGCTGAGGCAAGCTTCTATATGCAGGCTAAGATAAAAAAGGTTCTCCTCCCACATGCCCTGCATCATTATGACCAATTAATAAAGAATCTGGATGGTGGAGTTAGAACATGGCTATTTCTCAAAGCTCCCAGTTAAGTCTAATGGATAGCCAAGCCAGCATTGCAACCCACCTTACTATGCTTCTCTCCACTCAAGGAGAAGAGTGGTAAGAACAGAGTAAGAGTAAAGGGAGGAGCATGCAGAAAGATGAGGGAAACTTGACAAAACTTATCTCTGAAGAATGGAATTTTTTTTACTAGTATGCTAGTATAGAACATTTCTAGTCTTCATGTCTCATTGCTATATCTGAAGACTTAAAAACAAAAGGAACTATAAAAAGAAAACTATTTCTATACATGCATATATATACATATGCATGTTTTTACAGGGAACTTCTGTAAGGATACACAGCAAACTGATAACCACTATTTTTGTCTCATTTGCACTCTTCTCTTGATATGTACTTTTCAGGGCATTATCTGTATTTATTCCTTTTAAAATATATCACTTAATAAAAATAGTGGCATTTTTTGTTTGGTTTTTTTTTTTTTTTTTGAGACAGGATCTGGCTGCCACCCATGCTGGAGTGCAGTGGCACAATCATGGCTCACTGCAGCCTCAATCTCCCACACTCAAGCGATCCTCCCACCTCAGCCTTCTGAGTATCTGGGACAGGTATGTGCCACCACACCCAGTTAATTTTTTGTTTTAATTTTTGTAGAGACAAGGTCTCACTATGCTGCTCATGCTGGTCTCAAAATTATGGGCTCAAGCTATCCTCCTACCCTGGGCTCCCAAAGTGCTGGACTTAGAGGCGTGGGCCATCATGCCTGGTCAAAAACAGTGAATTCCTAAAAAACAGTGTGACTAAAAGGATGTTCAAGGATTACTTTAATATTACCTTGAATAGGAAAATAATTATAAAAAAAAAAGGACTAGTAAAAACTACTTGATACTTTCCTGAAAAACAGCTTACTTTTAGTTCACTAAACAAAACATAAAAATCTCCCAACTTTTATGTACTGTGGAGATGTATAGTCTAACAAATCTATTAAAGAATCCTTGCAATCAGATGGCTATTACTAATTAAAGTCTTACTGATACTAATGTATCACAATATTTAATGAGGAAAAATGTTTTAAATAATGAGAAATAATAAAGTGAAAACATTTTAAGTTTTGCAAAACATCACACATTCTAGTTTTTGTAATCACTTATAATATCACATAACATTGCGTTAAAATCAAACATCGTCCTAAAAATAAATTAAACATCCTCCTTACAGGGACTATTCATTTAAATGAATTTGAAGTTTTTAAATGGCTTCTGTCTTCAAAAAACAAAGAAGACAATGGTAGTAGATAAGGCTTTATCTAAGCAATCACAGGCTTAGACAAAGGTCTAAGCCATAATGAGTTAATGCTCAAGCATAGGTTGTCATTTGTTTGCAGCTGTGATTCTGAGATAAAGGACTCAGTTTCCTATACATTCACAAAGCATTTATGTTAAATTTTGCACCAAAGAATAAAATCTCTAACCTAGTTAAATGGTAAACGTTGACAGACAAAATAACCATTGTGATGTCAATTTTCATAAACACATCATGCAAAAAGCAAACCACTACCATGAGGGAAAAAGTTGGTTTTGCACATTGACAGATGCATGCAGACCCACAATCCAAAGTAAGGTAAACCTCTGTAATAAGCTTAACCTAGCTGTGGTGACAAGTCAACTCCAAGGGAGGCTAGTGTCAGCAAACAGTCCTGTCTGAAATGCCTGGGCACTGACTACCATTTATTATATTTATTTGATTGGTTTTCATCCTAGTGGTGAGTGTAGTACTCCCGAGAGATTTTTCATTACAAACGTAAACTCTTCCAGAACACTAAAAGCATCTGAGACTCTGACCTGACAGTATGTCCTAAGAAAATATAAAAGCTCATAGTGTATTGGTTACTAACAATATCAGAATCAACATTTAAAAATGTTAATAACGCTGTGAGTGGCTATATTTAAAAAAAATTAGCATTTTTACAAACTAAGCACAGTTCTGCTTTAAAAAGCGAAGTGTAACAATTCTTTTGCCATGTTTACTGATTTCTCATTAAGAAACCTACATGGATCCAGCAAAAACACTAGTTTTTTAAAAAATCAGATGTTAATTCACAAACGTGTTACCTACTATAACATCTATTCTGATATTTTGAGCTATATTAGACCAAACAGCAGAAAAATGTATGTATAACTCTGAAGACAATATTTGAGTAGAGAACTACAGAAACAAGCAGAAACAACACAGTATGACATATCTAAAATAAATATATTACCAGAAATGAAAAAAAGAGTATATCTTCTTTAAAAAGAATAAAAGCTTGACAGCTGAGAGAGTATAAGTCCAAAATACTTCAATCAATAGACCAAAGATTAAAAGGCATATTTGACAGAAGTGTTACGATTCCAAGTATTCCCAGAAAGCTCACAGCTCAATAGCTTGTTTGTTCACTAGGCAACTTTGATGTGCTTTTAGAGTTCTGAATTACTGCCAGGCCCTAAAAGTCCTAAAAAAACTTATACTATTCTAGACTATTTAAAATACATATAATTGTCTTTTAAAAAAAAAAAAAGATAAAAACCTAGCCAAAATTCAACTGTGACTTATCCACCTACTTATTAGAACATGTTATATTTCCTGATATAAAGGTAATTAAAATCTGGTCCAATATCAGAGTAGGCAAATAAAGGAAGGGGAAAAAAAAATAGAAAACAGGGTACAGTGGCTCATGGCTATAATCTCGGAATGCGGGGAGGCAAATGACTTTTGCCTCCCAAAAGGGACAAAAATGACTTAAGCCCAAGAGTTCAAGACCAGCCTGGGCAACATAGCAAAACCCTGTCTCTACAAAAAAATTAGCCAGGGGTGGTGGCATGAGCCTGTAGTCCCAGCTACTCAGGAGGCTAAGGTAGGAGAATCACCTGAGTGTGGTGAGCCATGATCCTGCTACTGCATTCTGGCCTAGAGGTAGGAATAAGACCCTGTCTCAAAAGCAAAAACAAAAATAGAAAAAAAAGAAAAAACACACAAGAAGACCTACATATATAAAGTAGTCTCAATTCTTAAATGACCCAGCAATTCTATTACAAATGGGAATCTATGTTACAGAAATAAAAAGCAAACAAAGACATATGCAAAAACAAAACAAAATGGGAAAGAAAAGATCATTCCATAGAAGAATGGACAAATTACTATGTATCATATAGCTTACAAGAATGAGGTATAATTATACACAGTGATATGAGATGATAACCAAAATCTCTAAGGCAAAATATCCTAGGCAAAAAAGCAACTTGCTATAGTTAAGGAACAATCTATTTTTCTGTTTTTAAAGATAGATATCACTATATAAAATTAGTTATATGTAATTTTTATATAAATTATATAGCTATTTATGTTAGGATATATACAGGAAAAGGCTAGAAAAAGATTCATTTTAATGGTGGCTGTTCTTGGGGAAAAGGGACTTCCACTTTTTATGTTATACGCACCAAAAAAATATTAAAATGTACAGAGTGAAGTATTTCTACTTCTTGGAATTTATCCCAAGGAAATAATTAAGAATGTATCAAAAAAATCAACTATAATGATATTCATAGCATAACTTGTATAATAAAAAACTGAAAACTATAGAAAATCATTTAAATAAATGATGGCAAATTCACATAATGTAATACTATACATCTATAGTATTTATCCATTAGAGATGATACTGTTAAAAGATATTCATTTATCATGAAAAATTCACAAAATATTAAGAAAAAAAGGGAGCATGAAGTATTATGTATCTTATTTCATTTTTATCACAGAAAAGGCATAGATACATTGAACATCACTGAGAAAGATATACACCAAAATGTTAACAGGTTGTAACATAAAATTAAAGGTGATTTTTCTTTTAGCTTATTGCGTGCATTCTCAACAGGGACAATATCACCACCAATAAGGTGAAAATTGGCTCTTGAGGGGCAAAAAAAAATGCTTACTCTTTTAGTGTATAAAACACAGTTACACATATGATACACAGACAAATATACAGTTATATCTGTGGCATTAAAATTTCATTAGCAGGAAATTAGAAAAAAAATACCTAAAAAGGCTGAGAAATAATGTCTAATTGGTACTTTCTTATTTTTTCTACAATGAATCTGATATTACTTGAGTTTGACTTAAGTAATCTATGTACATTTAACTAATTGAAAAGGTAAAATGAAACATACCATGGAACGCCTTATAAGACATATCATGAATTTTCATTCTTAAAAACAAAATGTGCTCCTTTATTCCTATGGCTTTAAAAGTGTAATACAAACCTACAAAAATATACAAAATAACAATAAATGTATTTTTGTCTAAAAGTATACAAAAATAACACTAAAAATGAAAATATAGAGAGAAATAAATTGAAAAAGTATCTCATTAGAATCATCTGGGGATCACCCCATGAGTAAAATACAGCACCCTAACCCTATCCCAGACCTATAAAATCAATATGTCTGCAAGTGGAGTTATGAGATATACCAGAGTAGCTTTTATTAATGAAGCACACTTACATCATCACACCACTCCATGGAAATATGAAATCCAGACATAAAATATATTTTAATTTGGCCTGGGAGATTTAAAAAAACTATATACTTAAGTAATAGAAATAATCTAAGAGCCTAGAAATCTAGAAATTCCCAGTAAATTCACCCCTTTCCTTTAATGGATTCAAAGATTTACATTTCTTCACAAACTACCAAAAAACAACTTATTGTTCATTATCTCTACTGGGTGCAAGATATTGTGATGAATAGAAAAGAAATGAGCAAAATTCATGAATTGCTACTAAAATAAACTTATTTTATTGCCATAGTGTTGTAGAAAATCAAGAGTTTATCTAAATTTGCAAAAACCAGTATTAACTACTGGCTTTCTCTGGGCACTAAATTCACAAAGAAACAGTTTTTAATTCTATGATGAAAATTAAACAAGTAGAGAACAAAAGTCACTGTTGGGTAATAAAAACTAGGATACCGTCAGCTACACTCAAGTCTCTGGTTAACAGACTTGTTCAGCACGTCAGCCTTGAATTCAAAATTTTGCCTATACCAGATTATAAATTTCTCATGCTAAAATACTTTAGGTCTAAACTGTTAAGTAATGAATGCCAATGATTTACCGTATACATAAACAATGAAACTACTTAAGTGAGGAGCCAACCCCACTTAACTAATGGGGAATACACAGGGTTGACCAAAATAGGGGATACATGACATAAGATATTGTTCCAGTCCCTGGGAATCTTTTACCTCAGTTTCATAGAAACCTCAATGCCGGCCAGGCATAGCGGCTCACACCAGTAATTCCAACTCTTTGGAAGGCTGAGGTGGGTGATCGCCTGAGGTCAGAGGTCAGGAATTCAGGACTAGCCTGGCCAACATGGTGAAACCCCATCTCTACTAAAAATACAAAAATGAGCCGGGCATGGTGGCACATGCTTACAATCCCAGGTACTAGGGAGGCCGAGGCACGAGAATTGCGTGAACCAGAGAGGCGGAGGTTGCAGTGAGCTGAGATTGCAGCCATTGTACTCCAGCCTGGGTGACAGAGTGAGACTGTCTCAGAAACAAAACAAAACACAAAGGAAACAAAGAAACATCAATGCCAACTTTTGCGGAATAACAGCAGCAATAATTTTAAGTGTTTCTCGTACATCGGGCATGCTTATTTAGTCCTCAAACAAATCTAAGATATAGATATTGTTCTTTTTCCATTGACAGATGAGAAAACTGAGAAAAACTGGAAGGTACTATATGCAAATTTTTGCCAAGTATTTTGCCTGCTGACCACAAATACAAATGACCAAATAGTCAAAGCAAGATTTTGCATATCATTTATATAAATAAGAATCCTATCATTAAACACTTATCCATAAAACAGTATATGATATAACTGAAACAAATCTGAGTTAGAAAAATCAAAAGGTTTCCAAGGCAAGGTACAACAGTACAAAACTTGTCCTATTTCTCTCATCCCCATTCCCAAAAAATGGCAACTTAATTTTGTGTCTGTTTTAGTTTTAAAGGAAAAATATTTATTGTAACATAAAATTCCATTTCAGAAATTCTATTTATTATTTGTAAAACCTTTAACTCATTTTACCACCTAAGAATCTTTATCTTTAAAAGCTTTATTAAGCTTAATTTCATATTCTATAATGAATTCATTTTAGAGCTTTTAGTTTGATTATAAAATATACGAACAATGTAAAGTTCATAAAATAAAAGGCTTAACAAGGGAAATAAAATATCATCTACAACCCACACACCAGAGATAACAATCTAGGTCTTTTGGTGTGTTTCCTTTAAACCTATATTCTATACATGAATAGATACATACTTTAAAAATAAGTACTAAAATTATACTATGTAAACACTGGTAATCTGCATTTACCAAAGTAACAATTAAAAACTTTTTAAAAATAGTACAGACAAATGCAATTTTATGATTGATTTTCTATAAAACACTTTGGCCTACATAACTAAAAAAGTTTATTATATTGTGAAAACTAACCAGGGTGGGAAGAGACAGTTGGTCCTGTATATAAGGGGCACTCTCTCAAATATTTGAATGTTGTTAAAAATCATCTTTAAATTTTACTGATTAAATAGCCATTTTCTTTGCACTATTAAAAAACTTTATATGTCCATCTCTGGTATGCCAACATACAGGGGATAATAAACATGTAGTTATGGGAGTGTTGTTATGGATACAAAAAAGATCAAAACTGACCAAAAGCTCAGCCCAGCACTCTAGAACTTAAGCAGAGTCAGCTGAGAAAACCACAAAGCAATGATTCTTTATATCCAGTATCTAAGTCCTACTATAGCTTATGTACACATGTAGGCAGATGGCACTGAGTGGTGACACAATCTCGAGTTTGTTCTGTTGGGACAGAAGTCCAAGTCTTGAGGCATAATGGGAATAACAGGATGAGTACATCACCTAAACCCTCCTAGCCATGGTTTCTACTGCAGATTTTGGTTGGCTCTTAAATTATAATGCGGTCATATTATAAATGCTGTAACATTTGAGTGAAATACTAGTCAGAAGTTACTAAAAAGTAATTTAAAACTCAAAGGGACGTTTTACAAAGGAGGGTGGTCCTTGGTGTGAAACTCAGTATTCAAAAGACGCAGAAACATTTTTAAAATAGTATATACTATTTGACTAATTTCAAGTTACTAAAGTCCCAGGCTTCCTACCATTTCAATGTAAAAGAAACACTACCAAAATAACCTAATATCTGAAAATCTAAACACGCAAATAAATGTGGGTCTGATTTTAAGAGTCTCCCTCCAAAATCACTTGCCCATGGTTTTTCTTAAATTAATCTGATATCCTTAAATAATCACATCAATTTATACAGATACACATCTACAGAGCAAATTGATGCTTGCACTTTAAATGCCAAACAATTTTCTGAAGCATGAAAACTTCATGCCAGGGGTTATGTATGTCATTACTAAATCAATTGTATGATCAGAATGAAAAACAGCAGGGTGCAACATTAGAGCAGTCTAAAAGCTGTCATATAGAAATCCAGCAGGAAAATTTAAAACCCAACACTTCAAGGACACCAAGAACCAAAATATATCAAGTTACCTTTTGTAGACCTGTCATAACTTAAGTCTCAGACAACTAGAAACAAATTTTAAAATATGTTCCTTCTTCACAGCACTCTTCATTCGATGAAGATATACTGTCCTTCCAACTCACACCAACAAGACAGATCGCATACCTTATGAATTAGTAATTATATTGCCAAAAATGTTGACAGATTGATCATATGCTCTCTGAAGGTCCCTGTAGGCTGCAATATCTTATCCAAAATATTCTACTCCTTCAACGAAATTTACCTCCTCCTAGTCCTCATTCCATCAATTTCATTTCTCTTTTTTGAGAAAATAAATTCCTTTTCCACCACCTAGCACATCAACTTCCATGTGTTATTCCCCTATGGTAAATTCTGTATCATAATTATGTTCCTTTCTCAACCTTACTCTGATTTATTTCAATTTCTTGTTTACCTACATTTACTTTCATCCTCTAGATCTCCATTCCTATGTGGTAGTCATTTAAAAGAATACTAAACTTAAAATTTATTAAGATATTAATTTGAAGGATTAGAAACTTTATAAACACAGGGTTTAGAGAACTCATACACCTACTCTGCCTGGGTACAGACATTAGATAAAGCAAATAAACAAACAAAAAAACCCTTCATTTATCCTACTAACCATTAAATGCCCCAGAATTATCAGTTCATATTTCTGAGCAACAAATCACACACTTTGATATTCTAATAGAAGACAGAAACGAGTATGTGCCACCACCCCTGCCCTACTCCCCACAGACTGTGATAGATACTAGGGAGACAACTCACATTGGCTACATAAACATTTGCACTGCTGTTATTCCATCACCTCATTTCAGAATACTATAGCAAATTTTTAAGTAGTTATCAAAAATTAAGATAAAAACAGAACCAAAAAATACTATTGATAATGAATACTATGGTGCAAAGCAGACTTTTTCTTTTTTTAAAGCTGGTAACTTTACAAATTACTCAGTTGACAAAGCCTAAGAGAAAATTGCACTTTGTAAGTGTTTGGTCTTTCCCTCCTCAGGATTTTTACCATATGATTTATGGAGGAAAAAAAAAAGAGATGAAGTCACTCTACTTCTGAAGAAATTTTCTAGACTCATTTAGGAGAAAAATGGTGTGACTCGCTAAAAAACAGGAGTGTAGAGACAGAGGCAGCCTCCTGTCATTTATTCATTCATGTTTACATTTAAGCAAGATACAAATATGTATGTACTGATCACCTATTTTCTGCTTTGTATTGCAAAAGTCCTTTTTTCTGGAAGTTTACTATCCACACGATCCTCTAATAATTAGAGCTGTGTAAATTTTCACAAATTTTATAATTACTTTGAGTTTCATCTCCTGTAAAAAGCTGAACAATAACAATACCTACTTTACAGATATACTATGCAAATTAAATAGGATGTAAGGTGTCTATGCTCAAAAAAATAGAAGCTCCCTTCTTCCTGTAGGTCCCCTACAGATTAGGACATTCATCAGTGGCTCCCAACCTTTCTATTAAAAAATCTCTATTCTCTTTCATGGATTTCACATCTTTAAAGATTTTTGTCTACCAATTGCCTTGACATCTTATTAATCAGATTAAGTAAAAGCTAGTCAAAATTCTCAAACTGCCAAAGACTTAAAAACTAAAAAAAATCCAGTGCTAGAATCTTGAAGGGATAAGTACAATATTTCCTTAACAATCTTCAAATCACTACAACGTATATTAATGATTTGAGTGATTTGAGTCAATATAATCACTGGTCAAAGAAAAGATATATATAATATTTTACCTGTATAAATCTATTTAGAGTAAATGCACAATTTTTATTTGACTTTTTGTAATACTAGTAATCATTCATTTCTCTCCTTGCAGAATGCTGGGAAAAACAAAATTTCAGGACCATAAATCAGTGATTTTGTATGTCTAGAGAAACTACTGGTTACCCTACAGATTTAAGTGGATATTACTAGTAACACCATCTTCAAATTCACAGGTTACATATATTTACCAATAAAGAGAAATAATGATATCCAGTGAGTTGTTTCCTATCAATCTCATCCACCAGGCTTTTCCTAGCCTTGTGATAACAAGGGTCTTCTTGCTCTTCCTCAAACATGACTACTTGCTTCCCACCTTAGGGCCTTTGCACCAAGTGGGCCCTCTGCCTGGTTCACTCTTCTTGTATACTGTTACGTGTCTGGCATTTTGTAATTCAGGTGCCACATTAAATATCATCATCTGTCAGCTTTTCCACAACACTCAATTTAAACCCTTTCATCATTCTCTATCATTTCATCTTGCTCTAGTTTCTTCGTGGCATTTGGGACCTCTGAAATTATCTTATTTACTTGTTTACTGTTTCTCTCTACTATCATCAACCCTTCAGTGGTATAAAAATTACCATGAAAGCATGTCTTATTCACTGATAAATCTCTGGTTCCTAGAATAGTACCAAGCACTCATAATTACTCAATAAATACATGTTGGATGACTAACCAAACTGTTTATTATTACTGTAGGGAATGACTGATTTCTTAGTCAATAATTTATATTTAGCACTCAAAACTGCTGATTCAAAAGGAGTATGAAAAAAATCTTCTGATAAAGAAAAATGAATATAATAATCTATTCAACCAGTAGGCTTCATTTTATTTTATTTTAATCCTTCGGGATAGAAGGCTTTAAAAGTCTATTCATGTTTCAAACACTTCGTATGTCACCTCATGTAAAAATTAAATGAACTATCTTTTAACAGTATACCATGAACTGCTAGCTACTTAGTTTAATAATTTATTTTCTTCTGCCAAGATACAAACATCTTCCTAAAAATGTAAGACAACAGGCCATCATAGTGACAATGCCAGAATGGCCCAAACTAAGGACTATGTTATTCTCTCAGCTATAGCTAAAGGAGTAGGGGTGATGGGGAGAAAATGACTGTAGTTCAGATTTCATTTGGACAAACAGGCAGAAGTATCCTAAAACCTATTCAAAAGATTCTTATAGTTTGTGACATTAAATCATTGTTTTGAATTTGAATATCTGAGGTCTCTTTAGTAAATGAAATTTCATTCAGCTGACCAGATCTGGGCTTTGCAGATTCACAAAGGAAAAACACAATATTTGTTTAAAAAAATAAAAAAAAAATCCCAGCACTTTGGGAGGCTGAGGCGGGTGGATCACAAGGTCATGAGATCGAGACCATTCTGGTCAAAATAGTGAAACCCCGTCTCTACTAAAGATACAAAAAATTAGCTGGGCATGGTGGTGCGTGCCTGTAATCCCAGCTACTTGGGAAGCTGAGGCGGGAGAATTGCCTGAAC
>CAUYOR010094036.1:0-25097 GCA_963573925.1 Callimico goeldii
CTTTTTGTAATTTATTAATTAAATAAAAAACAAAATTATTGGTAAAAAAAACAAAAAATATCAAATTGTTTTATATTTAAACACCTTTGTTTTTGAAAAAAAAAAAAAAAAAAAAAAAAAAAAAAAAAAAACCAAAAAAAAACAACAAAACAATCATTGGAGTGAACCAGCAACCAACAGAATAGGAAAAATTTTTTTGCAGTCTACACACAGAGGGCTAATATCCAGAATCTACAAAGAACTAAAACAGATTTATAAGAAAAAAACAAACCCATTCAAAAGTGGATGAAGGATATGAACACTTTTCAAAAGAAGACATATATGAGGCCAACAAACATATGAAAAATGCTCATTATCACCAGTCATTAGAGAAATGCAAATCAAAACTACATTGAGATACCACCTCATGTCAGTTAGAATGGTGATCATTAAAAAAATCTGGAGACAACAGATGCTGGAGAGGATGTGGCGAAATAGGAACATTTTTACAGTGTTGGTGGGAGTGTAAATTAGTTCAACCATTGTGAAGACACTGTGGCCATTCCTCAAGGACCTAGAAAGTCCATTTGACCCAGCAATCTCATTACTGGGTATATATCCAAAGGATTATAAATCGATCTATTATAAAGAAACATGCAAGCAAATGTTCATTGCAGCAGTGTTTAGCAAAGACTTGGAACCAACCCAAATGCCTGTCAATGATAGACTGGACAGGGAAAATGTGGCACATATACACCATGGAATACTAAGCAGTCATAAAAAATGATGAGTTCGTGTCCTTTGTAGGGACATGGATGAACCTGGAAACCATCACTCTCAGCAAACTGACACAAGAACAGAAAATCAAACACCACATGTTCTCACTCATAGGCAGGTGTCGAACAATGAGAACACATGGACACAGGAAGGGGAGGATCATACACGGAGGTCCGTGGCGGGGGAACTAGGGGAGGGACAGTGGAGGGTTGGGAGTTGGGGAGGGATAACATGGGGAGAAATGCCAGATATAGGTGGTGGGGAGGAAGGCAGCAAACCACATTGCCATGTATGTACCTATGCAATAATCCTTCATGTTCTTCACATGTACCCCCAAACCTAAAATGCAATAAAATATATATTTTAAAAAAGACATTATAGATGATAATTAACCAAAAAAGAGATTATAGATGATAATAGGATTCTGTTTTCTTTAGAATTTCAGGTGGGATCTGTTACAATTCACTAAAGTTTAGATTTAACAACATTCTATCTACTATGTTATTGAAACCCATATAATATTTACCAAATTCCCATACATAGTAGACAGTAACATTAATTAAGAAGCTAATTTCCAATTTGTTCCATGAAGTTTCAGTGACCCACTCCGTAATAAAGAACCTGGAGACCTTACCAAGTAAGCATCATATTTAATGAATTTACCGTGAAATCATGTGAGAAAAATTTTCCTGTATAGGGATGATGACTCTGGAAATGGTGCATACAGAGCTAGAAAAACAAACATCATTGTAACTCAGGCATTTAAATTGTACTTAAATGTATCGACTTGAATTTGGAGAAAATTTTCCAAGTATGAAATTGATTATATTCAACCAAAAGTCTCAAACTTCAAGTAATTTTTGAGTGTTACACTTATAAATTGTATATTAACACAATTCAAATTTATTCCTAAAAATATTTCAACTAAAGGAGAAACTCATGGGGCCTGAGATTAGAGTTTTAGGAAATATACATATGGAATAAACTTCCACAGGCTGAAATTAAGTGAAACCTTACTTCTCAGTGTTGAGATGGGTTAGCCATTTTCACATAATCTAGAAGCTTCTAAGAAATGCAGAATCTCAACTTCCCCTCCCTCATTCCACCTACCCCACTCAATCAGATCCTGCATATCAATAAGATTTATTTAGTGCAATAACTTCTTTACTTATCAAAGTTTAGAAGCACTAGAATAAATGCTAAAGAGAAAAGAAGCCGCTTACGATAAGGAAATAAAAGGTTAAAGTCAACTTAAGTATTAGGATACTTTCTAAGCATGTCATGGGGTTACCTGTCATCTTTCCTCTTTGGTTCCATTTGTTTTATGGGGACATTTATGTGGAAAAATGCCTTTGCTTTTGTAATGGTATTAAATAAAGTCTGCACTCTTTTTATGTCAACTAATTTTCCACTATGTTAGAAAGTACAAGCTACTTATAAACATGATTGGTTCAATGAGAACTTTTAGAGTATTGATGACCTAAATGTGGACATCTACATAATCATTAATTTTTACCACAATGCTATAAGGCAATATAAGCACAATTAGCCTCTCTGATCCCTGAATATAGCCTAATATCACTCACTCAATCAGCATCATACTGGAAATGATATGACCAATTATGGCAGGTAGTAGATGTCCAGTCACACTGGTATTACTTTTAGCCAGATGTCTCTTGTCCTTGTGAGTTCTTTTGGTCCTAAATGGTGAAATAGCAACAGAGCGAACCAACTCACCCACTCAAGGCAGATTTCTTATTTCTAGACTTGTCCCGAAACCAACAGATCCAGATCTCTCCTACCAAATACCATGAAATTTAAAGAAACGAAAACTTACGGAATAAAGCAGGAGCAACAACAACAATAAAATCTTAAAACAGTAAATGTAAGTATCAAGCATCGAAACCCTCTCCAAACAGTATCTCTTTTCTTCAATAAGGTTCCCGGAAGGTAATTCAATTTCTTAGCTGGTGTCCAATATTTGGGATCATTTAATTCAAGACTGAAGTACTTAAAATGGTTTTTTTAAAAAGGAAAAAAGTTAGATTTCCAGAGAAAAGTAAACATTTTTAAGTTGAACATTATGAGGGATTTGATGGGGGCAGCTTTGTCAAGTAGAACTGGAGACTCGTCCACTGTTTAGGCTTTTTACAAAAGACTGCAAAGATTGTTTGTTTCCATACAACAAGAAGTCACCAAGTTCACGGGTCCAAATGCAAATGACTTGCACTAGGAACCCAAATAGTGCTGCTGTTAAATCATTCGCAAATGGGTGGGGCTGAGATGACACAGAACCTTGTTTTCCCAGGTAGCATCTCAAGTATGGTTGATTGCACCTTCAGCCCCACATTGAAAAGTATAGTGTAAACACAGCTAAGGGACTGCCTCCTTCAAATTACACACAAGGCACACCTACTAACAGGAGATGTTGTGAAAGCCAGGTGGGGCTTTGTCTTTCAAGTCCCTACGTCCAGAAATAAGCATGTTCTGTACCAAAAAAGAAAAGAAAAGAAAAGAAAGCAAGGGTGATGCAACTGCATTCATTGTCCCTAAGGTGAGAACAGGCAATAACTGTCAGACCAAAGGATAAAGGGAATCCCCCTTTAAGAAAAGATGTTGGCATTATGTTAGGATTGGGCACATGCCAGGACGATCACACTTTTTTACAAAAGAGAGAAAGAGAAAGAAAGTCAAGACCCATTTGTCTTATTTCAATCACTTTCTTCAGAATTAACAACTTTAATCAACAGGTTGCTTTCAGAGTATTGCTGGACATCTTGACTCTCTGCCATGAAATGCTATGGGAATTCTGACAGTTGAGAGCCAACACCCCACTAGATACCAGTGCTGCGTAACCACACTTTTAATAGACCCCAGAGCTGTGGTGACAGCATGCCCTTCCCAGTTTTTCCACAGACGGTGCTCCTGAAATTTTCCATAGTCAGTGTATTCTTGTGGTTAATTAGTTATCTGAGCAATTTCCATTATAGAAAGAGTATCTGTACATAATTAAACCCATCTTAGGATCAAACTGCCAGGCTTCAATGCCATTAATTCAGAGGGCCAAAATGAAAATGAGATAATTATCACCTGATGAAGGGACCTCACTAGGTTAGATCCTATCTTCTGAAATACATAGAACATTAAATTTAAAAAATCAAGAGAGGTAAAAACAAGTGAGGGAAGAAACTGGAAAGGTAAGTTGCCTCTAGAGACCAAGGAATAACACTCCTTTTCAAATTATTATCAAGAAATCCTGGGGGAAAGATAAAATTAGCAAGAGAAGGCTATTAGCTGTTACTCACCTTTATGAAACCATTTTCAGGGATCGGTTTGTTAAATTCCACTGAAACGCGGAGGCACACAGCACAGCCCTTCTTCTGGGATGCACAGTCATGCCATACAGAAGTGTGTGGGTAGACGCCAAAACATGTGTGGACCTGCAACCCTTTCTGTAGAAACTCAGCATTCTGAGCAGTAACAAGGATTAACCTTGTGTGCTCATGGAGAAAACTGGTGGCTCCACACATCCAGTTGTCCTTTGGGTTATTTTCATCCAACTCTATAATTTCTTTTAATTACTTACTGTAAAGCACAGGAAAGTGCTCATTACTTGTAGCTTAATGCAAGTGGAAAAATAATTGAATATGTTCTCCTAGCCACCGCTCTACCCCTGCTCCCAGCTCTTCTGAAGTGTCACTGTTCATCTCAACAGCATGTGTAAGGCAGTTTCCAGGCCCTGTGCATAATGAGCCATGTGGACCCTATTCATGAAACTGGCTGTCCTCCAGAACTACTATAAAATATAAGGAAAATATTAACATCTTAGATGACAAAAGATCCATATGGCTGGCCAGAAAATATCCACATCATTTAAGCCATTAGAATGCACCTATATGGAAACATTCGATTTGGCGGTACTGTGAATAACAGGACTGTGAGAACATCTGTTTGTCTCCACCCATTTTCACTAAACACTGATTCCTATAGAAGACATGCAAACTCAAATGCCAACATATTTCATCTAAGCATAGGACAGGGACTCCATTTATACACAGTTGCTATAATAAATACAATATAGTATTTGTTGGTGATAGGATTTTGGAAGATGCTCTGGGCAGCTGGAAAAATAAAATGTTTCTCTTTGTATTAAACTTGATTAAAAATAGCTAACATTTATTAATGGTGAGGTAGATCATTTGATTATCCACTGTTTATAGCTGAGGAAACTGAGAGTTTCAGAGCGTTGTGGTGGATTCCCTAAGATCACAAACCCACTATGTGGTGGACAGAATATGAACCAGTGCTGGCTTGCTATGCCTCTTTCCATATGGGGTCAGACATGGATGTGGTATCTTATAATGTGAGAGTGGTCTGCTTGGCAGAGATATCCTGCAGACCCTGTGTGCCAGTTTCTTATTTATTTAAACAAAGCCCCATATGATCATTTCTGATAAGCAGTTTGTTTATGCACTAATTCCACAGAGGTCAAATATAACCCTAATGTTTCTTTGTTGCTACTCTGTTCCCTGTATTAAATTATTACCACAAGGTACTGACCATACACACATACTTAATAGGGCATCGTGTCAAAACTATGCATGAAGGTCATTTGTTTGAGATGTCAGAACTTTTTCCCCTGAGAAGATCTCTTTGAGTATTGAAACAGCCACATGCTTTTCAGACCAGCAACCACAACTACCAAATACTCCTCTGTCAACTCTACTTGAGTAAGAATGCTTTCAATTAAGGCCTAAGTGTCAACAGGCCATTAAAAAAAATCATGGTGACATAAAATCTTTCTTTTTGGCACCCAAACAGAATCCCTTCAAAACCTGGTGGTCTGACACCCTATGCTACATGACTTGTGACCCATCCGTTTGTCATGTTCTTCGGGAATGTGGCTGAGGGGCTGAGATGTGACTTTAAAAGAAAGGTAGAGCAAGATAATCTCAGATTATCAAAGAGTAGTTCAGACAACTAGTTCAGACCACAGAGACAGCAGAGCAGGTGGTCAGGCATTCACAGACTGTGCCAACAAGAGCCATCGGGTCAAAACAGCCAAAAGAAGGAGGTTCATGGACTGGGTTCTCTCACACGGAACTGATGCCCAGAGGCCCTCAGCATGAATAACAAAGGCAAACAGACCCACAAGCCATACTGAGTTGATATAAAACTGATACCTGAGCTGACATCCCAAATGATGGCACAAAAGACAGAACACCTTGCTTCTGGTCATTGTCAGTTCTGGGAAGAGAGGAGACTTTTAGAGGAGCAGCTGCAAGAAGCCTGAAAACAAAACTGGAAATGCCTGTTGTGAAAGGCTTCACAGGTATTATTAACAAAAGAAAATGTGTATTTGTCAATGGTGTGTTGGCTAGGTTTTGTCAGTCCATTCTTATGCCCAGGAATGACCTCTTGTGTAGACCGGATACAGTCGTCAATGCAACTGTCCAGGTGCAACTGTTCTATAAAGGGGAAGAGGAGTGGCTTTCCCCTGTAAAGTGACCCTGTCAAAATTCTATTTAAAAAATGTCCATTTAAATTGAATAACCACTGTGCCCGGCTCCATTTACCACACTTTTCTATGCAGTGGAAATGAAGGGGATTTTTTTTTCCTGTCCTTAGAGAAAAATAAGACTGAGAATCAACCTTTTTAATGAGAATGGTAATATGTGAGGATGACCTGGAATATGTGCTTCTCAAAATGTGAAGATGTTATCTAGGCCATAAATCATGGTGTTTTTATATGATTCCCTATTTGCCTAATGCAGGAAACTACTTGGCAACTTTAAGGAAGAAGTCTAGTAATATTGCATCATAGTTCAATGTTTATATTGTACTTTGGAAGTTTAAATTTATCTTATCAAGTACCAGTTATTTAATTACAAATGTTGGGGGAAATGCAAAATCATTCCTCAAAAAAGCATCCTTTGAGTATGAAAGTTCCAAGCTTAGCAAGACATCCCTGTGATTTGGGATAAATCTCTTGAACTCAGTCCCTGAAATTATGTTAATAGCTGAGAAAAGAGCGTTGAAAGCCTGATAGACAGTGTGTTGTGGCGAAACTATTTATTTATTTATCTTTTGGTTCTAAAAAACACTGTTGTGTTCTTTAGATCCAGCATTGCTAAGTTAGGTGAATAATGAATGCATGTTCAACTTTCTGCTATAGGAAATTCTGCGAGTGGCAACATGAGTCCATTCCATGTAGGTCACTAGAGCTGGTGCAAGCCCATGGTCATGATGAGGCACTGTTTCCACTGGAACTAATCTGATACCTGCACCAGCTCTTGAACTGTGGAGTGTTCCCACTGCAAACTACAGATGAGGTAAAAGACTGTTCACCTCCTATGTCTTATCTCATCTCACACACTCTGTTTCATGAGGATATGGAGAAATAGGTATTCTCATACACTACTGGTGGGAGTACAAACAATTCAAGCTGCAGGACAATTAGGCAATACCTATCAAAATTATCCATGATTTTTCCTGCTGAGCCATCAATTCCACTTCGGGGAATAAATGACAGATATAAGTGCATATGTACAAAATGATATATGTAAAAGGCTATTAATTGCAACAAAGTGTAAAATGCAAAACACACTAGAAATAGCTCCAATTTCTAACTGTAGAAAAGTAGATAAACTATAGCACATACTTAGAATCCTTGAAACTGTAAAGTTATTTCCCCATATACTAAAGTGGAAAGCTCTCCCACTTTATATTAAGCTGACCCTATGAAACAGCTGATACATAACCATTTTTTACCAACAAATTAGACAAATTCATGGGTGAACAAATTCAAAAACCATGCTGCCTCACCACTGTGACATGAGGACTACACGTATACCCGCCTTGCCTAACTCACAGTATCACACCACGGACAGAGGAGTATATTAGTAAGTGATAAAAACAAGGTATAGAATAGTGTATATATGGCTACTACCTTTTGTTTTAAAGATGGGGAAAAATAATAGTACATATTCATATTTACCTATATCTATATAAAACACACTATCAAGGATGCACAAGAAACTAATACAAATGATCACCCTATAGATGGTATGTATTGGGGGATAGTGGGGTGAACAAGGTACAAGTGTGGCAAGACTTCTCAATCTAAACTTCTTTTAAATTTTAATTTGATTTGTGAATAATGTAAAGTAACTATCAAATAAGAATAATCCATTAAAAAACATTTAATCTAGTGGCTTTACTTTGAGCACAAAACAATCTCCACCAAATCACTAAAACCAGAGATTTACACCAGTTCCTTTGCTTTTTTTCCTGGTAGTGCCTATAATTAGGAAGTCTGGTGGGTTCCATCTCAGTTCTGGAGATATTTCCCTAGAAGAAACTGATTCAAAGTGGGATAATTGGGTATGAAGAACAGTCCCTGGGACTTGGGGGCTGAAGATCTGAGTTCTGGTCCTGCCTAACTCCCACTTTATATTAAGCTGACCCTATGAAACAGCTGATACATAACCATTTCTTACCAACAAATTAGACAAATTCATGGGTGAACAAATTCAAAAACCATGCTGCCTCACCACTGTGACACGAGGACGACACGTATACCCACCTTGCCTAACTCACAGTATCACGCCACGGATTGTCAACATACGGAAAAGAGCTTTCTAAACTGTAAAGGTCAATTCCACACAGCAGCTGTGAGATACAACACAACCCTGAGGGGGTGACCAAACATAGGAGGAGAATAGGACCAAGTCCCAGAAGCATCTGAGATACTGAGATAGTACCGAGGAATGAAATCTTCAAAAAGATGGAATCTAAACAAAAACAGAAAACAAGAGCAGGCTGTGTTGCAGTGGAGGATGTGGTTAAATGACTCTACATATGGTCATCTGCCACTGAATACAGTGCAAATTCTGTATAACCTACTAAGGGAAACTAAGGAGATATATCTGGGAGCAAAGTGTAAAGATACTGATGTGAACACAGATGTGAGATCAGTGTTGAATGATAGACACAGAAGGATGGTTCTCAGTCCTTGCGAATGTGTAGTTGTTGGAAACATGTGTCTGTCATATACAGACAGGCCTTCAACTCACCTCCAAAATCAGATACAAACTTCAAATACTTTGAAAAGGTTCCCTAGAGGACCTTTTACCCCGAATGTAGAGACAAAATGAAAAACCACCCTTTAAGGGGAAAAAAACACACTCAAAAAACTTCTCATTTCCACATGTATAGTCATCTGGAAAACAGATCCTCCATTAAACGGATGGTCAAAGCTGCACCACAACATTAAACTAAGTACACAAATTCAAGAGTTCCCTTCTTTACCCTACTGAAATGAAACATTCCAATAGGATAGAAATAACCTCATGAGGAAGTTCAGTGAAGGTACTCCCATTTGGCACTACTATCCAGACACTGGGTTAGGAAACTAGTTATCTGGAACTCAGAAAAAGAAAGAACTATTTTAATTAGCCAAGGCCCCTGTGCAAAGCACCTAGTTTCATCTGGGTCTCAGTAGTCTGACAGGTGTCATGCACTCTTGCACTACCTCTTAATGAAAGAGGGACCTTGACTTCAGGCCCCATGCTCAGCAGCCCTGAAGCCTCTTTGGGTCAGATATAATGTCCTCTCACTTCCAGCTTCATAGCAGACCATGTTTCCGTACAGAAATTTCTCTAGCAGGCTTACTATCCTATGTTATCTTAAGTTGGGGCCTACTCTTACACAAGAGGCTTAAACTGCCTCTGAGTAAGAATTAAACATATGTTATATTTTTGTGAATTATTCATTTATTCATTCAGCAAAGTTTCTTAAGAAGGTACTGAGTTTGGATGTACTTTGCTTTAGGAAAATCATTTTCAAGGTTACTTCATGCAAAGTGGGAATAACTAACTTGGTAACTCAATAGATTAAGTGATTACCCCAAGTTTAAACTGTCATTGAGTTTCAAGTATGACAAGAAAACCAGAGACCCATGGAGGTGGCACATTCCCACCTGTCAATAGCCCTCAAGGGAAAAGTTTCAATATTACCCCAAATGGCCAACTTTGCATGGTTAATCATTTAGTTAGAGGCTCACAAGATCAAAAACAATTCTTAAGAAAATATTTATGTGAACACAGGGACAATGAGCTGACACCTCCAAGGTGCATGTCAGGGGCAGAAATACAAGTTCCTGTTTCACCAGCAGAGCTGCAGTCACTCAGTTGAAGCTGAAAGTCAGAACCAGCTGTGTTTCTGTCATTCCCTCATTTGAAAAGAAACCAGCTATAGACCTTGTTTACTACATGAGAAAAAATTCTTAACCCACAAATAACTTTTAGGTTTCATTTTTGCCTCTGCTTCCTCCAGAGCTACAAAGGTCACCCAAATTTCTGTGGCGAGGTTATTTAGGAGAGCCTTTCTTTTGGATGTCAACTTGTTAAACTTGTGGTTTAGATGAGTGTGATCTAGTCTTCTCCTATAATTTACTTTTGCACTATTTATTCATCTAATAGACATTCTCTGAGAACAGGCACTGAGGACACCAAAATGAATGATACTGAATTTTTGCCCTTGGGGACTGTGGCGTTAAAGCTGGGTTAGACCCATAAACCAACAATACAGTGCAATGTGGTACACGCTGTAACTGGCATGCACGAAGAGCATTCACAAAAATGAGAATGAAAAGGGGAGGAAGGTGGCAGAGGAGAAAAGGCTTTGGCCCAAGTTTTTCTTCAATGAAGATAATATTTTGTAGATCAAAAGATTATATAATCTGCCAACCCCTTAGCATGTATAGCTCATGAAGCAAGACAAAGTACTCATGAAGAGTTCCACACTGGTGAGCCTCTGGGGCAAATAAGCTAGAAATCATAACCCATTTATGGATACCTACCTAGAATTGATTTCCTAGTCAGAGTGCCTTCCTAGCTGATAAGAAGAATACTGGGATTCTGAATTGGGAACAGAATACAAACAAGTTGCCAAATAAGAATCAAAATACAGGATCAGCCTCAATTTCAGTGCAAGTGGTCCATTGCTTTGGTTCATAGGCTACACAGTCCAGAATATGACAGATCTAAGAGTTTCATCAATCAGATTAACCTCTCCTCTTTTCACAGAAAGAACAAGTAATGGGAATATTATGCAGCAATCAGAAATGATGAGTTCGTGTCACTTGTACGGACATGGACGAATCTGGAGAACATCATTCTCAGCAAACTGACACAAGAACAGAAAATGGAATTTCACCCTCTTAACACATACAGATAATTATTTCCAGTTCATCTCTCTTCTTAATTCCTTGATTCTCTCTCAGATATGTTAACTTGTTTTTAAAAAGGCTCAAGACGGTTGGTGATTTGTCTCTGATTTGACTCTTGGATATGGCCTTTGTTCTTCATGAGGAAGTGATCTAGAACTTTATTATCAAAAGTGAGAGTAGCTGTCATCTCACATTTTTGGACATCAGCAAAAACTGACAGAGGTCCAATTTAAAAACTCTACATATATTTACTCATTGTCTTAGTTATAAATTGATTTTGTTTTTATCCTTTTGCATTAGTTTGGATTACAAAAACTGGTCACATAATTAGACCTTCATTTAAAATCTCTCAAAAATATATTTTTACATCTTTGAACAGGAAAAAAAAGTGTGAAAATTGGAAAGTAGAAGAGCATCTAAAAGCTCCTGATGATACAATCGATTTCCATTAAATAATTTTGATCCCTAAAAGGATATATATTTAAACTGTAATATTTTGTGACATGCTAAAATTATATAAATTTATAATAAGTAATGGTTAGAGACATATTCAATTATAATAGAAAAGTTTATATAACTGGATTACCTTATGTGCAAAAGATATAGATCATTGGACAAAATACTTGACTTTGATGTCTAAACCAATAAAATGTTTTAATAGATCGACATGCACACAAAAAAAGGAAATCCGATACTACTGCTTTATAAATCTGATACTATAGCTTACTTTACTCTTACCTATAATTAAAATTATTTTTCCTATGAATAACAGCCATATTCATGAAGTATTTTTCATAATTCATTCTCTTTTTCCCCATTTGATCTCCTAAGACCGCCCATTAGCCACAGAATAATTGCTGTCTACTACTATAGAATATTTGAGGACTTATTTCTGTAAACTATGCATTTTTCTTTACTTCTAAAAAAAGTATTTTGGGTCTCCTTTACCTATAGGATAGATTACTATAAAGATAACTATGACACACATATTTAATCATACGTGCTCGACTGACACGCAGCAATGGATATATTAAAGCTGCTACTCCAACATGCTTTAACTACTAATGTTCTTTCTCTTGGAGACTGCCTTTTTGATATAAGATAGAGCTCTCTAAAATCTCATACCTCTTTATGATTTTGCTCCCCAGTAAAGTTCTGTATTCTCTGTATTTGAATTCTTCCTTACCTATTATATTTGTATAACTTTTATATAGTTTATTTGTTAGGTTTGAAACTAAGCTTCTCTATATTTTACTTGCAAGATTTATATAATCTTAAACTTTACCTGTGAATGGGAAGTGACATATATGATTTCCTATTTCAGATTTTATATACCTTCAAAATTTTCCCAATGAAAAATCAAGAAAAAAACGATCAAATCCAATCTTCCAGGAACCTGTGTATTAGTCTAAACTTTACCTTGAATTACTCTGGTAACAATTTATTGTGAGAAATGTGAAGATTTTTGATACCAGGGAATAACTGTTTTCTTTCTGTGTTCTCAGTTCTCTATGGATCTTTCTCAACGTCACCCACATATCCACAGCAAGAAAAAGTTACTGAGACTTCCAAGACATATAGTACATAAACTGATGCCTTATGCACTGACTGTTCTTTTTCTCCTTCTTTTTAAAATAGCTGGGTCATATAATTAGACATTCATCAATTACTTTTCCTAACAAACATGCATTTAGGGTAGTCTAAATGCAGGTGCTATGCAAGTTTATGGCTATAAGAGGACACAGTCACTGTCCTCAGGGAATTCAGTCCAGGGATAGTGATAAGAAAAACACAGAGGAACTAAAATAGACTAAAAATATAACACGTTAAATTAAATAAACTAACAATCCTAATCCTAATAGTTTTCATTTCACCGTTCATGTGTAGATCATTTGGTATTACATTTCAATTTTTACACAATTAAATACATTGAAACCTGATTACTTTCCTCCATAGTGAAGGCGTTTCCTCCCTTCTCCCAACTTAAATTGCAATCACAGCACTCTCTTCTTAAAATGTACAGGACTGATCATATCCGAAATCATTTTACTTATTTTTCTTCTCAACAGATTTCCAAACTAGACCATATAACCAAGAATGAGAAGGGAAACTCTTATTTATTATGTTCATTGCTTTGTTATCTAGAAGACAACATATTCTAAATATTATAGGTTTAGTATATTAAATTTTCCTTTCTGATTATTATGTTTTTTCTACTGTCTGGAAGGAGTAAGATTTCAAAACATAGGGTCAATTATTCCAATTTCAAAATGCTATTAATAATTCTTTATTCCTTCTGAATAAAATTAAAAGTATGAGTTATATATATATTTTAAAGATCTATTAGTAATTATGATGTTAATAAACTTTTTTTATTTAAAAGAAATATGCCAGCCATCAGAACAGTATCTGTTCAGATGCATTTAAATTAACAATATTCATTTTTCAAATAATTAGTTAAAGATGAATGTGTAATTCAACAATCTAACATTTTAGTTATTTATAATAAAATGTTTGATTTAACAGGTATAGTACCAAACTGTATTTAGTATAATTATGTTTGATTTTCTAAGTGGAAGAGATATATATGCATTTGTACCACAAATAATAAGCAGTTGTAACTCAACTGAGTTATTTAATTCTTAAGGCCAGAAGGATCTATTGTTTTCTATGTATGTACACAATTTTTATTTTATGCTACTAGAAGTTGTGTGCATTTAAAATGAGTTAATTAAACTCTAAAAGTCTAATTTAATCCTGAATAAAGCATGACATATGTTGCCAGGAAAAGAGGAATTAATCAAAATGCCTAATTTTAATTTATTAAAAATAATTTAACATGCACTGGAGATAATAAAATGTTATAATCTTTGCATGCTGCCACTGATTCTTAAATATACCCCATTTTTATATAAATTGAAAGCTTTATGAATGAGGTGGGTTCTTTCACTCATCTTATAAAATGAAGAAATGATATAAAACACCTCAATCAACATTCAAATTATTATCATAGAGAAAGTGAGCTGTGGTATTAATAGACATAATTTATTCCCATATAATAATTTTATTTTTCTTTAAAGCATAGAACTTCGTGCCTACTAGAAAAATAAAGAACATTTTCCACTCAGACAAGCAATATATATTTACAATGTAAATTTTTACATTAAAGGACTTAGATTTAGATAATGAGTCAATTACAAACTGTTTGAATATTAAAATCTTTCTCAAGGCTAAGGATAAAATGTCCATTACCCTTTAACTCCCTGAATATTTATCACCTTTCACTAGAAGATAGAGAGAAAAATAATATGTAAAAACTTATTCCAGGATTTTTATAGATTTTGAATTATACCTATTTCTCAAAAAAAGTGATATTTTTAAAAAATTGTTTTTTATTACATACTATCTTGAATAACGTATGCTGACTTAATGTGCATTGAATATGGTTTGTTTTCTAAATATGTTCAAGGCTACTAAAATAATCAATTTATGCTTGCGCTTTGTTTAAAAAATGTCAAATATAACTAAACAATTTATCTTTTAAATTAATTTCAAAATATAGATATTTGAAGATTAATTTAAATATAATATTTTTTGAATTAATAGAATCTGTTAATTGTAAAAAAGATAGAATATATGCATAATCAAAGTGAAAAAATTGGTTATTTCATGACCATGATAAAATATTGGCAATATTTTGGTGAAAGTATTTTCCTATATCATTTTATGTATAAGTAAATATATATTTTTTCTATACAGTAATTTGATTTTGATACTTAGGTAACTTTTCAGTCTGCTTTACTTAATTCTAGGTCATTTAATTATCCATTCTTTTGTTCATTTAATAAAGTTCAGTTAGGTTGCAAGGACTAGCTATATCATCTACTGAATGCTAAAGTATGTCAGTCACTCTTCATGCAGCTGGAGATAAAGCAGTGAAAAAGAGAAACATTTTCCATCCTTGCTAAGTTTATTTTCTAATAAGGAAGATTGGCAATAAACACACAAAGAGATAATGAAAAAAATTAATAGCAAAAATAATTATACAGCACAAAATATAAAATAAAGAGTATAATTTTCAACAGGATGGCGAGGAAAGGAAATGGTCACATTTCTGAAAAGATTACTTTAAAATAGAAACATAATAAAATGTAGAAGGTATGGGGATATCTGATTATCTCAGGCAAAAGTATTCTAAATGAAGATAAAAGCAAATTCAAAGTTTCCAGTGTTAGAATATGTGAGCCAGATTATATGTAGAGTAAGAAGACTGGTGTGGTAGGAACATTGTTTAGTTAATTTGGAGAAGTGTCCAGAAACAAAACATGCTCATATTTGTATGCCTAGGTAACCTCTTTGAATCCTACTGTAAATTTGATGGAAATTGAGAGATAGGTTTTGATAGACCTTAAATGAAGCAAACTGTGTGTGACTAATCTATCGTATCATCCTCTCTAACTGAATAAATATACTCTGAATTTGCTTTTCGTTAATAACAGTGCCATCCAATAGAAACATAGTGAGAGTCAAATACATTATTTTTGGTGTAGCCAGAGGGAGAAGAAATTATTTTAAAATACATTTTATTTAGTCCAACATATCCAAAATATTATCAATTCAATATTTTAAAATATTAATGATATATTCTATAGTGTTTTTATTAGATAGTTAAAAAAATTTAATTGTCAAGCATTTAACAAAACCACACACTGCAAATATTATATTAAAACCACACACTGCAAATTAATTCAACAATCCAAAGGGTCAGGCCTGTTTTGTTTTACCTATATGATCTCTATAATTATATAGTTCTGTCATTTAAAATATTGAGTTTGATTTTAGTTTTTAAACTTTAAAGATATTTTTCATAGAAAATAAATATATTATCTATGAAAATTCTGAGAATGTTGTTTTTCAGAATGTGGCAATATATATGTACAACTATAATGATCAGTTTAAAATTGGTTTTCTACAGTATTATATATGTACACATAAAAAAATTGTATGATTGGTTAATGATTCAAGATAGTCAAATAGGAACAGCTCTGGTCTGCAGCTTCCAGCAAGTTCAATGCAGAAGGCAGGTAATTTCTGTATTTCCAAATGCGGTACCTGGTTTATCTCACTGGGAGTGGTTGGAGAGTGGGTGTGGCCCGCGTAGGGTGAGCCAAAGCAGGGTGGGGCATCACCTCACCACAAAGCACAAGGGGTCGGGAGATTTCTCTCCCCTAGCCAAGGGAAGCCATGAGAGACTGTACCAGGAAGAACAGTACATTCTAGCTCAGATACTGTGCTTTTCCATCCATCTTTGCAACTGGCAGACCAGGAGATTCCCTCTGGTATCTATGGCACCAGGGTCCTGGGTTTCAAGCAAAAAACAAGATGACCATTTGGGCAGACACCAAGCTAGTGGCAGGAGGTTTATTTTTCATACCCCAGTGGCACCTGAAATGCCAGCAAGACAGAACCCTTCACTCCCCTGGCAGGAGGGCTGATACCAGGGAGCCAAGTGTTCTGGCTTGGCAGATCCCACTCTCATGAAATGAAGCAAGCTAAGATCCACTGACTTGAAATACCAGTGTAGCAGTCTGAGGTTGACTTGGGATGATCATGCTTGGTTGGGGGAGGGGCATCTGCCATTGCTGAGGCTTGAGTAGGAGGCTTTCCTCTCACAGTGTAAACAAAGCTGCTGGAAAATTTGAACTGGGTGGAGGCCACCACAGCTCAGCATGGCCTCTTCAGCCAGACTGCCTGTCTAGATTCCTCTTCTCTAGGCAAGGCATCTGAAAAAAAAAAATGCAGCGGTCCCAGTCAGGGACTTAGAGATAAAATCCCACCCCACATGAAGGAAGGGGTGGTTGTGGGCACAGCTTCAGTAGACTCAAACATCCCTGCCTGATAGCTCTGAAAGCAGCAGTAGATCTCCCAGCACAGTGTTCAAGCTCCGATAAGGGAGAGACTGACTCCTCTAGTGGGTTCCTGACTCATGTGTATGATGATTGGGAAATATCTCTCAGTTGGGGCTGACAGACACTTTATACAGGAGAGTTCTGGCTGTCATCTGGTGGATGCCCCTCTGGGATAAAGCTTCCAGAGAAAGGAACAGGCAGTAATCTTTGCTGTTCTGCATCCTCTGCTGGTGATACCCAAACAAATAGGGTCTGGAGTGGACCTCCAGCAAACTCCAGCAGACCTAGAGCAAGGGTCCCGACTGTTAGAAAGAAAACCAACAAACGAAAAAGAATAATATTAACATCAACAAAAAAAGTGTCCAATCAGAGACCTCATCTGGAGGTCACCAACATCGAAGACAAAAGGTAGATAAATTCACAAAGATGGGGAGAAACCAATGCAAAAAAGGCTAAAAATTCCAAAAATCAGAAAGCCTCTTCTTTTCCAAAAAATCACAACTCCTTGCCAGCAAGGAAGAAAAACTGGATGGAGAATGAGTTTGATGAATTGACAGAAGTAGGCTTCAGAAGGTGGGTAATAACAGATTCCTCTGAGCTAAAGGAGCAGGTTCATCCCAATGCAAGGAAGCTAACAACCTTCACAAAAGGTTAGAGGAGTTGCTAACTAGAATAACCAGGTTAGAGAAGAACATAAATTACCTAACAGAGCTGAAAAATAGCATGAGAACTTTATGAAACATATACAAGTATCAATAGCCAAATCAATCAAGTAGAATAAACAATATCAGAGATTGAAAATCAACTCCATGAAATAAAGCAAGAAGACAAGATTAGAGAAAAAAGAGTGGGAAAAAAAAAAAAGAAAAAACATGGGACTATGTAAAAACTCCAAGAAACATGGGACTATGTAAAAACACCAAATCTACATTTGATTGATGTTTTGAAAGTGACTGGGAGAATGGAACAAAGCTGAAAAACACTCCAGTATCCAGGAGAACTTCCTCAATCTAGCAAGGTGGACCAACATTCAAATTCAGAAAATACAGAGAGCACCAAAAAAATACTCTTCAAGAAAAGCAATCCCAAGACATAAATTGTCAGATTGATCGAGGTTGAAATGAGAGGAAAATATGTTAAGAGCAGCCAGAGAGAAAGGTCGGGTTACCCACAAACAGAAGCCCATAAGACTAACAGTGGATCTCTCAGCAGAAATCCTACAAGCCAGAGGAGAGTAGGGGCCAATATTCAACATTTTTTAAAAAAAGAATCTTCAACCCAGAATTTCATATCCAGCCAAACTAAGCTTCATAAGTGAAAAAGAAATAAAATTCTTTACAAACAAGCAAATGCTGAGAGATTTTGTCACCACCAGGCCTGCCTTACAAGAGCTCCTGAAGGAAGCACTAAACATGGAAAGGAACAACTGGTACCAGACACTGCAAAAACATACCAAAATGTAAAGACCATTGACATTATGAAGAAAATGCATCAACTAATGGGTAAATAACCAGTTAGCATCATAATGACAGGATCAGTTTCACACACAACAAAATTAACTTTAAATGTAAATGATCTATTTGCCCCAATTAAAAGACACAGACTTGCAAATTAGATAAAGAATCAATACCTATTTGTGTGCTGTATTGAGGAGACCCATGACACTTGCAAAGACACACATAGGCTCAAAACAGAAGGATGGAAAAATATTTACCAAGCAAAGGAAAAGCAAAAAAAAGCAGGGGCTGCAATCCTAGTCTCTAAGAAAACAGACTTTAAACCATCAATGATCAAAAGAAAAAAGAAGAGCATTACAAAATAGTAAAGGGATTCATGCAACAAGAAGAGCTAACTATCCTAAATATATGCACCCAACACAAAAGCATCCAGATTCATAAAGCAAGTTCATAGATACATACAAATAGACTTAGACCCCCACACAATAAGAGTGGAAGACTTTAACACCCCACTGATAAGTACATTAGACAGATCTACAACACAGAAAATTAACAAGGATATCCAGGACTTGAACTCAGCTCTGAATCAAGAGAATCTAACAGATTCTACAGATATCTACAGAATTCTCCACCTAAAATCAATAGAATATATATTCTTCTCAGCACCACACCACACTTATTCTAAAATTAACCACATAATTGGAAGTAAAACATTCCTCAGCAAATGCAGAAGAATGGAAATTATAACAAACAGTCTCTCAGACCACAGTGCAATCAAATTAGAACTCAAGATTAAGAAACTCACTCAAAACCGGAAAACTACATGGAAACTGAACTACCTGCTCCTGAATGACTACTGGGTAAATACCAAAATTAAGACAGAAATAAGGATGTTCTTTGAAACTAATGAGAACAAAGACACAATGTACCAGAATTTCTGGGACATATTTAAAGCAGTGTGTAGAGTGAAAATTATAGCACTAAATGCCCATAAGAGAAAGCAGGAAAGATGTAAAATCAACATCTTATCATCACAATTAAAAGAACTAGAGAAGCAAGAGTAAACAAATTTGAAAGCTAGCAGAAGACAAGAAATAATTAAGATCAGAGCAGAACTGACAAAGGTAGAGAGAGGAATAAACCTTCAAAAAAATCAATGAATCCAGAAACTTTTTTTTAAAGATCAACAAACAAGATAGACCACTAGCCAGACTAATAAAGAAGAAAAGATAGAAGAATCAAATAGATGTAATAAAAAGTGATAAAGAGGGTATCACCACTGATCCCACAGAAATACAAGCTGCCGTCAGAGAATACTATAAACACTTCTACACAAATAAGCTAGGAAATCCAGAAAAAATTGATAAATTCCTGGACACATACACCCTCCCAAGACTGAACCAGGAATTAAGTCAAATCCCTGAATAGACCAATAACAAGTTCTGAAATCGAGGCAGCAATTAGCAGCCTACCAACCAAAAAAAGTCCAGGTCCAGATGGATTCACAGGTGAATTCTTCCAGAGGTACAAAGAGGAGCTTGTACATTCCTACTGAAACTATTCCAAACAATAGAAAAAGAGGGAATCCTCCCTAACTCATTTTACGAGGCCAGCATCATCCTGATACAAAAACCTGGTAGAGACAAAAAAAAAAAAAAAAAAAAAAATTTCAGGCTGATAAGCCTGATGAATATCAATGCAAAATTCTTCAATAAAAAAACTGGCAAACCAAATCCAACAGCATATCAAAAAGCTTATCCTGCACCATCAAGTCTTGTTCATCCCAGGGATGCAAGGCTGGTTCAGCATCCAATAAATGTAATCTATCATATAAACAGAACCAATGACAAAAACCAAATGATTATCTCAATAGGTGCAGAAAAGGCCTTCAACAAAATTCAGCAGCTCTTCATGATAAAAACTCTCAATATACTCAGTATTGATGGAATGAATCTCAAAACAGTAAGAGCTATTTATGACAAAACCACAGTCAATATCATGCTAAATGGTCAAAAACTGAAAGCATTCCCTTTGAAAACTGGCACAAGGCAAGGATGCACTCTCTCACCACTCCTATTCAACATAGTATTGAACATTCTGGACAGGGCAATCAGGCAAGAGAAAGAAATAAAGGATATTCAATTAGGAAAAGAAAAAGTCAAATTGTCTCTGCAGATGACATGACTGTATATTTACAATACACCACTGTATCGGACCAAAATCTCCCTAAGCTGATAAGCAACTTCAGCAAAGTCTCAGGGTACAAAATCAATGTGCAAAAATCACAAGCATTCCCATACACCAATAACAGACAGAGAGCCAAATCATGAGTGAACTTGTAATATTGGGGATCAGGGGTTCAGGGTGCCCTCTGCTCCCCTGAGAGGATGTTTCTCCAGGTTCTTGACCTCCTGCCCTCTCAAGAATGAGAGCGTGCACCACGGCACAGTGCACAGTAAATGCCAGACTCACAAGTGTTTGTAGAAAGTGATTTATTTAAAGGGAGAGAGAAACAAGAGGAGAGAAAAATAAACAGCTAATTCTCACACTGAGTGAGAGAATCCAGAAAGATGGAATCCAGGAGAGGAAAAAAGCTTCCATGAGAGTGTTAGGGAATAGACAGAGCTAGGGTTTAGGAGGAGAAGACAGACTTCCATGAGAGAGTGTGGAAGGGGATCCCAAAGGGGACATCCAGGAAAGAGAAAGATGGCTTCCATGAAGGGAGTGTTCATGGAAGGAGACCCAAACATGGAGTCCAAAGGGGTGTGGAAGAAGCAGACTTTTAACCTGGGAGAAACCCCCACCTTCTCTAAGACCCTGGCCAATGAAAGGAGTTCCTTAGAACTTCCGCTGGAGTGATTGACTCTTAGTTTCTTCCTGCACCTGCGAAATTCAAACATAAATGGTTAAATCTCCCAGACGGAGAGAGAGATGGGAGGGGGTATGGTGCTAGGAAGTTCTTGCCCTTCAAACTATGCCCCCTCGTGGACCCAGAAAGAGAACACCTTCCTTCAAACTCACACTCCCAATTGCTACAAAGATAATTAAATATCTAAAAATATAACTTACAAAGGATGTGAAGGACCTCTCTACGGAGAACTATAAACCACTGCTCAAGGAAATCGGAGAGGACACACACACAAAAAAAAAAAAAAAAATGAAAAAGCATTCCATGCTCATGGAAAGGAATAATCAATATTGTGAAAATGGACAAACTGCCCAAAGTAAGTTATAGGTTCAATGCTTTCCTCATCAAGCTACCATTGACTTTTTTCACAGAATTAGGAAAAAACTACTTTAAAGTTCATCTGGAACCAAAAAGGAGCCCACAAAGCGAAGACTGTCCTAAGCAAAAAGAACAAAGCAGGAGGCATCATGCTACCTGACTGCAATCTATACTACAAGACTACAGTAACAAAAATAGCATGGCACTAGTACCAAAACAGATATATAGACCAATGAAACAGATCAGAGGTCTCAGAAATAACACAACACATCTACAACCATCTGATCTTTGACAAGCCTAACAAAAGCAAGCAATGGGACAAGGATTCCCTATTGAATAAATGGTATTGGAAAAACTGGCTTGCCATTTTCAGAAAGATGAAACTGAATCCCTCCCTTAAGCCTTACACAAAAATTAACTCAAGATAGATTAAATACTTAACTATAATACCTAAAACCATAAAAACCCTAGAAGAAAACCTAGGCAATACCATTCAGGACATAAGCATGTGCAGACTTCATGACTAAAACACCAAAAACAATGATAACAAAAGCCAGAATTGACAAATGGGATCTAATTAAACTAAAGAGCTTCTGCACAGCAAAAGCAACCATTATCAGATTGAACACGAAACCTACAGAATGGGAGAAAATTTTTGAAATCTATCCATTTGACAAAGGGCTAATATCCAGAAACTACAAAGAACTTAAATATATTTACAAGAAAAAAGCAACCCCATTAAAAAGTGGGCAAAGGATATGAGCAGATACTTCCCAAAAGAAAACATTTATGAAACCAGCACACATATGAAAAAAAAAAGCTCATCATCACTGGTCATTAGAGAAACGCAAATCAAAACCACCAGTTAGAATGGTGATCATTAAAAAGTCAGGAAACAACAGATTCTGGAGGGGATGTAGAGAAATAGAAACGATTTTATACTTGATGGGAGTGTAAATTAGTTCAACCATTGTGGAAGACTGTGCGGCAATTCCGCAAGGATCTAGAACTAGAAATACCATTTGATCTAGCAATCCCATTACTGGGTATATACCCAAAGGATTACAAATCATTCTACTATAAAGACACATGCACACATATGCTTATTGTGGCACTGTGGTCACCTCCCTACTGAAGCATTTGTACCTGAGTCTTTCTGACAGGTTCTGCTTTCAAGGGAACCAAACTTAAAGAGTTATTAGAAAAGCTTGAAGTAAGTAGACTCGTAACTGAGATGAGAGTCTGGGAGATCTCCCAATGACTGCATGGCAAGGATACAGTGCTGATGGCAAGTAGATTGTTGGTAATCTCTGTCATAGTGTAGCATTTCAATAACTAAGGATTTCACCTTTAGTGAACTAGAACTAAGTACAAATGAAAGGGAGGTACCTGACTTATACAGGAGTTGCAGCACATGTTTCTTGAGATGTGGAGCAACCCCAAACTGGAAGCATCAGCCATGCTGAGAAATTTGTTCATATGCCATTTCTTAGATCTATTTCAGACCTACTGTATCAGAAACTGATGTTCAGGCCCCCTAAATCTGTATTTTAATTAGGAGACACTCATACTCACTAATTTTTGAGAATCAATGCTTTAGCACTTAAATGATTTGGGAGTGCTAATGACCATAAAAATTGTAAAATCAATAGCATTAATTAAATGTCTTTTAAGTCTTGAACAAATAATTATAGGCTCAGCGTAGCTATCTCTCACTCTGGATATGTCAGGAAAGCCAATGTTATCTATGACTGGATTTATACATCAAAGTCATTGCCCTGATTAGCAAAGAGTGAGTTCAGGGAAGCAGATGAAAACATTTAGAGGGATGCACATAAAAACCTTTAACACCAGAGTACCCTAACACCCTTGGGCCAGCATCTATCACCCTTTACATTAGAAATAGAAATCTTTGTTCAGAGGCCATGCAAAAAATGAAACAAAAACAAAACCTCGGTTTATGGGGATACCTTGTAATTAGCTACGTTATTAATTAATACATTGTGGTTAATTTCCTCAAAAGGACAACTTTAACATTAATAGCCATGTATCTGGGCTTTTACCATGTTAATGGGAATGAGATGATTCTTGAATAACAAAGGTCAGATGTTGACATTTAACCATCAAATGCAAGGCAAAAATAATTAGGTAAATGTACAATAAATATTAAGCAGCAGCGAAAGTCTCTATACTTACAGGAATCTATATCTACAGGAATTTATAGTGATAGCTAACAAACCACAGTGTTCCTAGAAGTGAGATAGTTAGCAAGTGACCTTGCCATTAAACTCTTATAACAAGAAAACAAAATCAAGTAAAAATCTGTTAAGTAGAAGGCTCCTATCAATGTCTCAAATGGAAAAATCATGATTTCACAACCTGTTTACATATTTGAGCAGTTCTTAAATCCAGAGCCCATAGACATGAAAGATGAATTTCCCTAAAATGACACTGAAACACCATTACAAATATGGGAGTAAACAATTTCTCAATTCTTCCAGAGGGTTTATGGTCATCTACATAGGAGCAGAGAGAGAAAACATCTAAACCTTTTCAGGGTGGTTCAACAGAAGCTCTGAAATAAAACTGATCCCTGAGAAAAGTAATGGGCTTCCTTGTAGGCAGAAGGCATATAGAAACCAGGTGATAAATGGAGTCCTGGTTTACTTCTGCATTTTAGTAAATAAAACACCCACATGCTCATACTTTTTTCTTTTTTAATTAAATTATTATTATTATTATCTAGAAAAAGAAAGAAAAAAGGAAGAAAGAGAGAAAGAAAGAAAGAAAAGAATGAAGGAGAGGAAGAAAGAGGAAGAGAAAGAGGGAGAGAGAACGGGAGTGTTGCTTTATTGCCCAGGGTAGAATGCAGTCTAAAAATGGGTATTGAAAACCTCTTTTATGCCAATAATTATGCTTAATAATGGAGACAGGAAAAAATGAGGGAAGAAAATAACAAACAAGTAGCCAACCAATATTTCATTTAAACCTGTGAGTAGGTGTGATGTGGTACTGATAAGAGTTTATATTTTGTGTATTTAAAATGGAGAGTTCTATTAATGTTTATTAAGTTGTTCTGGATCTGAGTTCAAGTCCTGGATGTCCTTGTTAATTTTCTGTCTCATTGATCTATCTAATATTGATGTTGAAGTCTCCCACTATTATTGTGTGGGAGTCTAAGTCTCTTTATAAGTCTTACGTATCTGGGTGTTCCTGTATTGGGTGCATATATATTTAGGATTGTTAGCTCTTCTTGTTGCATTGATCCTTTTACCATTATGTAATGACCTTCTTTGCCTCTTTTGATCTTTGCTGCTTTAAAATCTATTTTATCAGAGGTGAGAATTGCAACTCCTGCTATTTATTTATTTATTTACTTTTTGCTCTCCATTTGGTTGGTAAATCTTTCTCCATCCCTTTGTTTTGAGTCTTTGTGTATCCTTACATGTGAGATGGGTCTGGATGCAGCATACCAATGAGTTTTGACTGTGTCTTTTGATTGGAGGATTTAGTAAATT
>CAUYOR010094038.1:0-10582 GCA_963573925.1 Callimico goeldii
ACACACGCCATTTCTATCCCACCCCTCACCCTGCGCACACACACACACACACACACACACACGCCATTTCTATCCTTCTCCTCACCCTACACACACACACACACACACACACACACACAATTTCTGTCCGTCCCCACAGCCAGCACACACACACACACACACACACACACACACGCCATTTCTATCCCACCCCTCACCCTTCACACACACTCACACACACACATTTCTGTCCCTCCCCACACCCTGCACTAACTCGCACAGGACATCCTGGGAGGGAACACTAGCATCGCTGTCTTTCTGACATTGTCCCTGCAAGAAATCAGTGGTTCTGCCCCAAGCTCAAGGCCTCCATCAGCTTATCTAACCTGAATCCCCCAACCTGACATCTGTGCTAGGTCGGCAGAAGGGCAGACATGGTGCACCTCAGGGCGAAAGACTCAAGAGTCTGACAGAAACATGAATTCCATTTATCTCTACACAAAATCACACCAAAGCGAAGCCCGAAAAATATTCAAACTCCAGTGTGAAATGCGCCACCACCCCACAGACAGTGATTAGGAAATTCTAGCATGAATAACTCACCCTCAAACCTTGAAGGGGTTTCCACCATCACCATGTGCAGACAGACGGTGAAGCCACGCCACCCCTCTCTAGAAGGAAATCATGTGCTCCAGAAGCAAATGTAGAATTCTTTCTATGAGATTCTCAGTGAAAATCTTGCTGCGTGACTTGCCACGGGGTGGTGACATTATGCAGCAGAGACTCTCTGGTCCAAGTACTTCACAGCTGGGTTCAATTATCCCAAGATGAAAAACCACCAGAGAGAGAGCCTTCTGAGCTCGCAACAGTAACAGGTGTAGGGCTGCATGCCAGCCACCTATGTACATGTGGGAAGTCAGCAGGTGTACAGGGAGGGACACAGGTATGAGAGCTGTTCATGCTCACTTTAGAAACACGTGCAGAACTGCGTGCCAGCCACCTGTGTGCACGTGGGAAGCCAGCAGGTGCACAGGCACAGGTGTGAGCTGTTTACGCTCACTCTAGAAACAGGTGCAGAGCTGCATGCCAGCCACCTGTGTGCATGTGGGAAGCCAGCAGGTGCCCAGGCACGGGGACCAGGTGTGAGAGCGGTTCACGCTCACTCTAGAAGAACACCTGCATGATTAACAGCACGTGTGGTGAAAATGCTGGCATGGTGCATGCCCAGAGACGCAGCTTCTAGATGAGCCGAGGGCATTTCTAATGGGACTGACCCTCTCAGTTCCTGCCTCCTATGGCCCCACAGTGTCAGACGAGTGCACAGGCACCCATCTCACTCTCTGCTGACCACGCCATCCATGTAAACCCACAGAGCAAAGGCCGTTCTGAGGCTCTTCAGCAACTGCAGTTTCAGCCACACCAGCTCCTCACTACACGCATTGGATTTGAGCATTTGCAAATTCATTCATACAAGTAAGATGACGAACAGTTTTTTAACAGACAGGAAGATAAAGTCTCAACTAGCAATGACTTTTTAGTTAAAGTGACTGTTGAAATTTATTTCCTTTAACAATATATTTCCAGCTGATAAGGACTATGATCTAGAATAAAGTAGTCAATTAAATGTAAAAAGTTTGAACTTCATTTAAATATCACAGATTACTTAATGTAGGAGACCTCAACCTAATTATGGGGCTGGAGTAACTTTAATTTCTGCCAAGAACAGCGTGCTTAGAGCCAGCACAGGCAGAGCCAAGAGGATGGTGGTCATTGCTGTCCCCAGGCCTTCAGCCACATGGATGGCCGGGCAACCTCAGCAGGCAGGCAGGACTCATGGGGCAGTCAAGAGCTAGAGCGCTTGCTCACTACTAAGACAGTAAACCAGGTTTGCTAACAGGACGACTTCCCAACTTAGTGCAAAATAGAATCCCAGTGAAACGTGCTGTGGTCAAACTAACCACTCAGGTTTCTCCCTTTACAGTTTACTTCCGCATGCACTCAATGTCAGCTGGAATCAGTGCTGAAGGGAGGAAGTCCTGTGGGGTGAGAGTCTGAGACGCTGCATCTGACTGAGCTGGGGCTAGCATGAGGACAGAGGTGGCGTCACGCAGGGGTCAGTGAGCACTTTCCACAGAGGGATGGGGTGTAAATAGTTTAGGTTGTGGGGCCAGAGCCATAGGTTCAGCTTGTCCCAATCCAGCTTTACCTGCAAACCCAGGACAGGATGCAGTCCCACAGCTAAAGCACCCAGAGGCTGGGGACAGGGACACTGGCCCTGAGCTAAAGCATCTGGAGGCTGGGGACAGGGACACTGACCTGAGCTAAAGCATCCCAGAGGCTGGGGACAGGGACACTGACCTGAGCTAAAGCATCTGGAGGCTGGGGACAGGGACACTGACCTGAGCTAAAGCATCCCAGAGGCTGGGGACAGGGACACTGACCTGAGCTAAAGCATCCCAGAGGCTGGGGACAGGGACACTGACCTGAGCTAAAGCATCCCAAGACCGGGGACAGGGACACTGACCTGAGCTACAGCATCTGGAGGCTGGGGACAGGGACACTGACCTGAGCTAAAGCGCCCAGAGGCCAGGGACAGGGACACTGACCTGAGCTAAAGCGCCTAGAGGCCAGGGACAGGGACACTGGCCCTGAGCTAAAGCACCCAGAGGCTGGGGACGGGGACTCTGGACCTTAGCTATATCATCCAATGCCGGGAAGGGGGTGAACCCAGTTGCGTGGGGAGGAGTGAGGCACCCACTCATACCCAGACAAGTCCACCTGCACACAGCGGGCTCCTTGCAGGCTCTCTCAGTCCCCATCCTGTCTCCAAGGCCCTGGAAATGGTCTCTAGCAGACCTGGGGTACAGAAACCCCATGTAACACATGAGCCAAGGCTCCTGGTCACCCACAAGGTGGAGGCGGCATCTGTCCATTTGCTACGGCGCCTAGAGACTTCCACAGCAACATCGCCACCCATCCTCAGCCCTCCACTCCCCACCGAGACCCTGGGATGCTGCACCTCCTGGGAAAACCTGGCTCCTCTGCCTCCTGTCCCGATTCCAGCTCGTCAAGCGGCACCTCCCATCTCTCTCCCTAGAGCACCACCGCACCGGCTCTACACAGCCTGCAGGAGGCTGTACCCTCTCCTCTCACCCTCTAACCTGTACCTGTGGCTTTTCCTTATCAACCCACAAGACACTCAAAGCTCTGATGTATCCCGCACTGGGCAGTACATGGTGGGCAGTTAGCTTACAGATACTTAACTCTTCACACCAATAACGCAGTTCAAAAGCTGGAAGTCCGTACAGGTAGCTCTTGACTATGGTACATATGAAAGGAATGAGCAGCATGGGTTTTGAGTAACTGGATGAAAAGGTGGAACAGGGAAAAGACATCATAATGGACCACAAAGAAGACAGGCACCCAGGGCCAGAGGGTTGGGGGCAGGGAGAGAACACAGGCACTCAGGGCAGAGGGCTGGGGGCAGGGAGAGAACACAGGCACCCAAGGGCTGGCGGGCTGGGATCATGGAGACCCCGGCTCTGTGAGCTGCAGGAGGAAGAGAAATGCCTTCCTAGTAGTTTCAACTTCCCCATCTACAAAACTGAAGCCACGCTGGCAGGGACCCCGATGTTGCAAAGAGGTGAAATAAGAACACACAGGTTCCATCGCCAGGCACATGACACATACTCATGGGACGTGGTCCCAGCAGAACCTGGCATGCGTATCGCAACGGGTCGAGGCGGGGGAGCGCTGGAAAGCAGGAGCTGGTGCAAGGGTGTCCACAGGGCTGCTGGAAGTCCCCAAGTCCCCACAGAGAGCAGCGGAGATCCTCCCTCGGGCAGCAGCCTGTGGGGCCCGGATGCACTTGTCCTGGGCACTGTCTATCACAAAGACAGTGCAGTATCCGGGTGGCAGGCAGAATTCTAAGAGGGCTTTCCTCATCTTCTATTTTAACTTTAATCACCGCAACAGAGGGGGCCGCAGGAAGAGTGCTGGGACGCGGGCTTAAGCCCATGCGAGATGGAACTTCGCAGGGAGTGTCACATGTATCCGGCCTGACTGAGGACAAAAATTAAAAGGCAAAACTTGCGGGAGAAAGTAATAGGCTGGCACGGGGCTGGCCTGCACTTGGCTGAGTCTGTGAGTGGGAATGGGGCGCGCCCCTCCCCCGACGTGGGCCCCATGGTGTTCAGAGGGCCTAGGAAACATCCAAGGGGCGCCTCCTCTGTGAAGGCCGTGCCTCAGGCTTGAGCCACTCCAACAACCAGCTTGAATTGAGAGTGAGCCGAGGAGGAACAGACAGCAAGAGAACGCCCTCGGCGAACGCAAAACCCTGGGAAACGTCCATCCCTGACTCCGGGCTTTATGTCCGCGCCTCAAACTGACACCCCTCGTCCAGGCCTGGCTGTGGTGGGACCCAGGAGAAAGGAGCCCCATGAGGCTGCCAGGGTTCAGATTTCCACGGGGTTTTTCAAGTTTACTGAGAAACAAAAAGTCTTCAGGACACTTAGGAATTCATTTCTGAAGGCAAAAATCAAACTTTATGTCAGGAAATTGGGAGGAAATTACTCTTAGGTAACCCCTTTGGTGGCTACATACGGGAAAAGCCTCACCCACTCATGTAAAGTGTGTTTAAATCTCATCAAGCTCCGTGTGATGTTAAAAGTGGAACTGGATGTGCAGATTACCAAACAGCTCTACTGCTGACTGCCCAAACTCTGTGTACATGTGTGGAAATGTGTGACATGAGTGTGCACAGGTGTGTGTACATGCGTGCATGTGTACATGTGTGCCCATGTATGTGAAGGTGACTGCACACATGCATGTGCCTGTGCATACATGTGCATGTGTGTACATGTGTGCACATGTTCATGCATGTGTGTGTTCATGTGTCTGTGTGTGCATGTGTGCACACGTGTATTTAAATTGCTTGTGAGTAACCAATTAAGATATTTTTTAAATCTTCAGTTTGTTGAAGATGAGTAAGTCCTTAGCTCACTGATACCGTAATATGAAAAGCAACTATGGCGAAATACTAACATTCTTTTTAGCATAAGGTGTACCTGGAAATTTCTTAAGAGGAGTTATGCTGTCACCTTCCATTGTTTTAATCAACTGTGCAAAAACACAAGACCTTACTGACTTGTTACTGAAAAACTAATTCCAAACACATTATTCTATAAGGGATTTCAAACAGATAAATGGGAGTTTGATATTATTTATCTGCTTTAGATTAGAATCTGCAAAATTACCTCCTCTTTCCTGTGCAAAGCGGCAGGACTATGTGAGCAAGGTCTGGCTGCTGGAGACAAATGAAACATGGCCCCATTTACACCCAGGGCGAGTGAAAGGAAAAGGGTCAATTTCTGGTGATTATACAAGTACCCGGAGGAATAAAAACCAACACTGAGCTAAGTAAGTCCAGGTCATGGGCTCTGCTTCCCACCGACACAAGACGTAATTACCCGACTCTGTCCACTTCCACTGTCAGCTATGTGAGCTGAAAACAATTCCAACGTGTAAAGCTAATTCCCTGTCTTGAATTTAGAAATTCCACTTCATCATTCACACTAAAAAAAAAAAAAAATGTCAGAAGCAACATCAAAAGTCTGTATTTGGGTATTAACTCTGAATAACAATCTAATCCTCAGTATTTAGAATCTCCTTCCAAAAATCGATTACTTGTTCCTTAGGTCAAATAAACCGTTAGAGAAAAAACCAATTATCCCACATGACGTCTCTGAAATGTTCTAACGAAATGGAAACGGGACATTCTAACGTCTGTTCTGCTGGACTTGACAAATAGAAAATGTATTCCATTGAAGGAAGGAAGAAGGCAAGTTTCAGGGGACAGAACCGGGAGTTGAGGGGTCTGGGTCTCAGGAGACTGGAAAGCAGGCAGCACTGTGGGAAACCTGCCCCTGGCATCACGGGAATGGGAAAGGGTCCCCAGACTGGGCTGTGCAGCTGCACTCCTGTCTGCCCCACATCATGGCCCCACCCAGCTGGCAGCACAGCTTTTGCCAGGGAAATCCAACTGACAGGAAGGCGTACTAGAGGCCTACAAGGAAGGGTCTGGTCATAGCAGTGTGATTCTACATCCCCCGGAGCCTCTGGATGCTGCTGACCTGACCCCAGCTCCTCACCGGGTCACATCTGGGTGTCAGAAGGGTACGTGGTCTCATCCATGTTCAGGAGCCTGCCTGGGTGGAATCAGGACTAGGAGTCCCGGGAGCCCTCTTCAAGTTCCCATGCACATGGCAGGGGGGCAAGGGGAGGAGCACCATGCAGCAGTTGGAGGGTTTCTCCCCGACAGACCCTGAATGCCAGGGTGGGGAAAGTAGGCACCAGCCTTGGCATGGTGATCTCACGAGTCCTCCTGTGGAGGTGGACACTATTCCCCAACTTAATTAAGGTACGACACGAAGCATACAAAGGACGTCAGCTTCCGCTGACAAAGGCAGCTCTGAGCATTTAAGATTCTAAATCAAAGATTCATGCAAGTCTTAACTTTTTCTCGCACAGGAACAGCCGCTGGAAATTATAATGCATCAGTAAGAAAATACGATTTTATATACAAATACTTGTTTCCTTTTCAAGAACACAATCAGTTCTTATTGAAAGATGACTTGCCTGTTACTAGAATATGATCGTAATTATCTTAAAACCATATAATGCAACGAATGCCAGCTCCACTATTTCACGACGAGGCTGCATTATTGACACTCGTTGTTGTGCAAATGGAGATAGAAGAAAGCGGAAACATTTTAACTTCGTGATACAAACAAATGGCCAGTTTGAAAATGGCCTGGTTTTGCCTCAGCATTTTTTCTAAGTAATAACGACTGACGTTTATCTTTTATCAAGATCTTGACCCTGAATGTTTAAACTACTTCCTCATTTCAAAAATAAAATACGTCCAAATGGCAAGGTAGATCAGGGTCTTGCTTTACAAATCAATTTGGATGAAAAAGAAAATAAAACTTTTTCTAGCCTGGAGAGTACATGTCATTTTCAACTAGTAACTTGAAGGTGAACGTTCAGGGTCTCTCTCACCCATCACAGTAAAGGAACACAACCCCTTCCGTGTGGAGGGTGTCCTGTCACCATGAACACAGACCGAGCGCCAAGGAACGGGTTTATTCCCTCTCTCACTATGGGAAATTTTCTATTTTAAAACGCCCTTGCCATAAAATCTGAGAAGTTTTTAAATTTTTATGTTGCTGGGCATAAATTAACCAAAAACATTGTCCCTAAAATCACAATGAATTTCACTGCACCATAAAATACAGTTCACTATAAACACCCAAATCAGCTGCTTCCCTAAATGAAGGTCTCCTTCACTGCTGGTAGGTATTTCCACTGCTGATTCCCAAAGACATGGACGATGGAGTCAGTCAACTCACAGAAGATCCCTCCAAGAAAAATACCTATAGAGAAGAATAGCACTGGGGCCCTCAGCTTTAAAGGGAGCATGCTGGACTGCGACCCCATGGCTTCCTGTCCATCAGTTGGCCTTGCCTCCCTAGGATTTAATTAGAGACCCATCTTTCCCTCCTGGGATGGAAGCCAGCTGACTCACTCTTGACTGAAGGGCTTGGTAAAAAGGGTCATGACTGCCAATATTCAAAGGTAGCAGGAAGATGTTGGTCTTCCTTCCACTTCATCCCACCTTGGTTACAGCAGACAGAAGTCACTCAACCGAGACATGGGTCCTTGGGAGCAGCCGGCCAGATTCTCCTGCAAACCCCTCCAGGAAATCACAAGAGTCACGGAGACAGCCCACGCACACACGTGAGAGCATAGGACTGACCGTACTCCAAGACTTGAGACACAGGCACCCCCAGTGATAAAGGCACACTCCTCCTCAGAAACACAGCACAGCTGCTCATCTTTTTCGGGGGGAGGGGTGGGTAGCACATGAGATTTACTTGATCTCCCTCACTCCCCATTACTTAGGTTCTGGTTCTGCCAGTCATGGGACATCTGGAGCACATTCCCTGCAGATATTATTGGGTCACTGAATTTCAAGAGGGAAACTCAATACAAGTACAAGACAGATTATCCTGATTGGCATCTGCCATTGCCAGTGCACAAGTCATGGCTTAAACACTGGGGATGTAGGGCTGGCAGTGGTGGCTCATGCCTGAAATCCCAGCACTTTGGGAGTCCAAGGCAAGAGAATCATTTGAGCCTAGGAATTCGAGACCAGCCTAGGCAACAAAGTGAAACTTCATCTCTACCAAAAAAAAAAAAAAAAAAGAAAAGAGAAGAAAAAAATTAGCAGGACATGGTGGCTTACATCTGTAGTCCCAGCTATTTGGGAAGCCAAGAAAGGAGAATCGGTTGAGCCCAGGAGGTTGAGAGTGCAGTGAACTGTGACTGTTCCACTGTACTCCAGTCCAAATGACACAGCAAGACCGTGTCTCCAAAAAAAAAAAAAAAACCCAGAACAATTAGAGTTGTTTTGCATAATGGAAACAACATGGGCATCAACCACTGAAGGGCTGCCTTGCTAAGGAAGTGGCTTCCTGTTCTATGGCATTCCCTGTTCTCTGGAGACTTTCTGAGTGGGACTCATAGGAAGGCAGATTCACTCCCCAAAACACAAGCTCCACAGCTGTTCCCTCGTGGCCAAAGAAACATGTGTTGGGAAAATATCAGGAAGGGCTCCGACCCGCAGGTAAGGTCAGCAGCCTCAATCAGTGGACCAGGAGCTCCACACAGGTGCACCAGTGATGCTGCTTTCAATCTTTTCTTTTAAAATAACAATCAATCCACAGAAGACACAAGGACAGTAGAGAAGTTCTGTGTGTCCTCATTCACTTCCCTCGCTCTCATCTCATTCCAGCAGTGCACAAGACCCAGCCGAAAAGCCAGCGCCATGCGTGTGTGTCCATGACCGTCACTGCGGCCCAGATGCATGGCCCCACTACCACTCAGCCTTCCCACGTGGTGCCTGACAACACCTGCCTCTCCTGCCTGATTTCTGACAACTGCATCATATGCTCATTTTACTGCAGCTGAGAATACAAAATGTTATGACAACACCTTGACATGGACATTCAGCTGCAACACTGAGCCACGAGGGTCTCTCCATGAAGGGCAAGGTGCAGTGAAGACGGGGTTCACCCTGCTGGTGTGAGGTTGACCTCGCATCTGAGAAAAATGCTGCACATACCAGAGACACTCTACCTCCCTAAGAAAATGAGATTAGGTTGGTAACCAGTTCTTTGCTGTGACTGAGCCGGAGGCTTCCTGTGTGAGCTGTGGACACAATTCGATCCCTTCACGGGCACTACAAGAGGGCCCGAAACTCAAGAGAATCGTGAGGCCAAAGGCAGACGCTAGATGACGGCTTAGGTCCTGCCAGTCCCGAGTGTGGCCAACTCTATTTTGAATGTAATAGTCTAAGTCAAGCCAACTATGAGTGTGTATCTGAGAAACTAGAGCTCATGTAGTTCACACAGCAGGCAATAATAATCTCAAAATGCAAACTAAAGCAACAAAATGTCACGGTAGCTTAACACATTTATGAAGATAAAAGACAAAATTGAAGTGGCCAAAAGCTGGTGAAACTGCTTGGGATGTTTCTCTGTTTACCAATGGCAACATAAACACGTGTGATCCCTAGAAGAAAAGCCGCTTGGAAGTGTGTATCACGAGTCTACAACATTCATATACTTCGAGCCAGCGTTTCCATTGGTAGGAACAATTCTAGGGGAATTTTAATTTGTACGGAACAAGCTTTAGGAAATTAAATTTTTGTTTTAATACGATAAAAGCCAAAAGATTGGAAAAAAATCTAACTGTCATGTCTGCCCTAACACATATCAGGCACTCATTTTGTGCCAGGCAACACCATGGGAATAAAAAAGTTGGTATAGAAGAGTTGAAATACACATATTCCTGGCACTGGAAGAATTTATAATCTTTTGGGAGGGGGACAGCAAGCTCAAACAAGCTGAAACATGATGACAAAAACACAAGTGAGAAACGTCTGTATGGTTTGTGGTGTCATCTCTTGATAGAATGTCGTGTAATCATTAACTCAGTCATTCCCACATAGGGCCCGGCCACCATCCAGAGGTGGGGGTGGGGGACCAAGGTGCTAGGCGGGTCTCATGAGGGAGAACCAGGCACTCAGACGATCTGACAGCCAGCCCCACCCGCCCCTTGTGAGTGAGTGCCTGACTGCACAGTCGAGTCTCCAGATGCTCAGCCCCAGCTCACATCACAGAGCAGAAGAGCTACCTGCTGAGCCCCAGGAACCTCGGCCACCAGGAACAGTGGCTTCAAACAATGCTCGCTGCTTACCAAGTGCTGAGGCGGTTTATTATTCAGCAATAGATAACCAAAACAAATGGATTATTAGGAAATAATTTGGCCAGATAAATACTCCACCCACCCATGAATATTTTAGTCTTCTAGTGACCTGTGACAATGACAGTGGCAGGATCACTGCACCCTGCACTGATGGATGGTGTGACACATGAAGTTTCTCTAGCACCTGCTGGGCCACCCATGAAAACTGGGAGCACAGATGCCCACCTGACAGTGAGGACAGAGAGGAGTCCAGGATGCAGGAGTGAAGAATCAG